>JAJOZX010008575.1:0-175021 GCA_023014485.1 Bathynomus jamesi | reverse complement strand
TGCCTTTGCATCCTTAGCAGCAGCTTCCCTAGTTGTGGCTAGTACTACTGCAGCATCAAAAGTTAGGTTTTTAATTGTCAATAGTTCTTGCTGAGTGGCCTCCTCTCTCAAACCCATGACAAATCTATCCCGTAGCATTTCTGTTAGGTTAGGGCCAAACTCACAAGTACTAGCCAGTTTCCCTAGGCTAGCTACAAAGTCAGCAATTGATTCACCTACAGCCTGATTTCGAGAATAAAACTGAAATCTCTCAAAAATCACTACCACTTGAGCAGGGGCGGAGCTAGCTAGGGGCAGGTGGGCCCGGGCCTTTGAGGGGGGGGCCCGGGTCGTTTCAACAAGTGATGAGAAGTTATTTGAGGGAGCAACAAAGCTAGTAAATAAATATAAAAATTATATTTCCTCTGGATTTCCAAGTCAATTACTTTCTTTTCGAATGTGCTTAAAAACAGACATTGAAAAAATGACGACAATCCATGAGCTATATTCATTTTTAATTAAAGACAACAGTACTTTGTGCTCAAGTTTTCCCGAAGTTGTGACTGCCATAACATTGTTCCTCACAATTCCTGTGACAGTTTCAAGTGCAGAGAGATCGTTTTCAAAACTTAAACTAATAAAGAACTATCTTCGAAATTCTATGAATGAAAAAAGATTAAGTTAGGCTGCCCATATTTCCTTGAGACAAAAACGGGACATTGGGATGGCAAAAAAGGGACGGGGATTATGTAATATTCTGTATTCATGAAAAAGTAAGTACATAAACCGGGACAAAATTGACATTTTTATTAAAACGACAGGACGGCCAGGAAATATAAAACAAACGGTACTGTCCCGTTCAAAACGGTACGTATGGTCAGCCTAATTAAGTGAACTCTCAATTATATCAATTGAAAACAAGAAAGCTAGAAATATTAACTTGGAGGATTTAATTAATGAATTTGCTGAAAGAAAGGCAAGAAAAGTCAAGTTCTGATGTTGTCGTAAGTAAACTTTTATTTCACGGTATCCTTTTTAAAGCTTAATATTTTGCATAATGTTTTGCTTTCTATGCCTCCATGCGTACAAGTAGTATCATAATTCTTAAACATATGCTAAATAAATAATGCAAAGAAAAGCAATATAAATGTATAATAAAAATTTTGTTAGGGGGCCTGTAAATAAGTTTTGCCCCGGGGCCCGTGACACTCTTGCTCCGTTCCTGCACTTGAGGCTTATAGTGATCTTTTAGAACTGTAACTAAATCTGTATAGCTACACTCTGCTGTACTCTTAGGAGCCACCAGATCTTTAACTAGACTATAAGTTTTAGGGCCTATTAGAGTTAAAAAAGATGGTACCCTTTTATCATCTGGCATGGGCGCCCGCAGGATTTTTTCCAAGGGGGGCCAAAATTTGGAAAAGTTACAATGTGAAAGATGCCATCACAAATATTGCAGCAGCTTGGGAGCAAGTTAGTGAAAAATGTTTAGTTTCTGCCTGGAAGAATTTATGGCCAGATCATGAGCTTCCTCATTTTGAAGGTTTTGAGCCTACACCTAAAGAAATAAATAAAGAGATAGCAGAAATTGGCAATAACTTGGGCCCCCAGATTAATGAAGATGAAGTTGAAAACCTATTAAAGTCCCACAATGAAAGTTTAACCGAAGATGATCCTTGAAATGGATGAGGCACCACAAGTTTCTGAAGACTATGAACCAGAGCAATCAATTGAAGAGCCACCAAAAGACCTAACAGGAAAAGATTTAAAATAGCTGTTTTCTTACAGTGATGCTATAAAGAAAATTACAGACAAGGATCCCCTACAAGACAGGGCCTTTAAGTGTTTTAGTGCAATTCAATCAGCCTGTCTCCCATACAAGACTAAATTGAGAGAGATAGAAAGTAAAGTAAAACAGACAAAAATTGACCATTTCTTCAAACCAAACATATTTTCGTTTCCAATTGCTTCAAGAGCACCTTCTCCAGTCCCTTCTACTCAGGGTTGGCAAAAACCCAACCCAACTAGGTTTTTTTGTTTTTTGATGGGTTGAAATTTTTTTTAGAAAGGTTCGATAATTATGTAGTGCCTAATATACCTATTATTTTATTAATTTATTTATCTAATCTACAATATATATTAAAAAGACATCTTTATTTCACAGAAAGTTCAGATATGACAGCAACCTTTTATCATGCACACTAATAAAATTTTTCACCCTTTAGGAGGCAGTTGGATACTTTTCAGCAAGTTTAGGATATAAATATTTTCTTAGAAAATATTTAATATATTTTCTTGGCATTTCCAGGGGGAGGCAAGCGCCCCCCCTTGCCCCTACCTGCGGGCGCCCATGTCATCTGGTATAGAATTCGCTGCAAAAAACAACTCCACTCTATCTGTGTACGTGTCAAAATCTTCCTCGTCCTCCGAATAGGGGCCTATTTGACCAATAACAGGCATAATCAAAATAGCCTAAACACAAACTAGGCTTAATACAAGAACCCTTGAACTGTAGGTTAGCAATTTGCACTTCACTAGCCCCTTCTCCTAAGCGGAAAAAAAGAAAAAACTGCAACCAAAAAACAAAAGAAAGAAAACCCTCGTCGCTAATGTAGTGACCGGTAGATAAAGCTATGGTTCACACACTATATACAGATTATACAGATACAGTATATTAACCAGTATTAAGTTACACAACGAAATAATTATAGACTCACCTCAAGCAGGGCCGGCCCCAGCTATGTGCGGCCTGTGCGGCTGCACAGGGCCCCCATCAATTAGAGAGCCCCCTCCAAAATTCATTTGTTCTTCTTATTTTTAGTTGCTATAGCATCACCAAACTTATAAAAACGACACAAAACCACATAAAAGACTATAAATCAACAGCATAAATAAGCGTGTATTATTATATTTATATTTGTAGGCTACTTTTTTGTCATTATGTGTCCAGAACTGTCACTGTTAAAATTCTTTTCGCTTAATTTTTTTCGTCTCTTTATGTACGTAATGTGGCGTGTGCGGCGTATACGATATTATTATCAGTGTTTCTGTTCGGGTATCAATCTATTTTTTGTGACGGTATATTTTTTTGGTTATTATATGCAGTGGTGGGCACCGTTAACCAAAAAATTAACTTCGATAACGATAATCCGTTAACCCCAATTTTTAACTCCGATAACGATAATCCGATAATTTTACTACAAAGTTAACGGAAGTTAACGATAATCCGTTAACGATAACTATTTCTTTACTAACATTTAAAAAAATCAAGGAAAAAAGCTTTAAAACCCATAGAAAATGTTTATTTATGCAAAATCCAACAATAAATAGGTATTTAACTGTATTTTTATCAAGTTTTGCAACTTTTTTGCTTAATAACTTTTTTTTTTATTTTTAATAAAAAATGTACTGATTACATGTTTTGAAACCCTTGTAACCACTAACCATTAACTAAATTTTAATTTACCAGAGAATTATTATGGCGGGAACTGGAGTTATGGCGGTTTGAATTCATTCGCGGAGCGGTGATCTTCCGTGAATGACTCCTCGCAGTTAACGTGTTAACGGACTTTAACAGACTAAATATCGAGTTATCGGAAGTTAACTGGTCCGATAACGATAAATGGAAATTAACTTCCGTTAATAGTCCGTTAAAAAAGTTAACTTCGTTAATTAACTGTTATCGGATTAACGCTTTAGTGCCCAACACTGATTATATGGCATATATCAATTATATCTAATATATCATTCTATTACATTTTCAGTTTATTGATCATAATATCGAGACATATAACAAATAAATCTGACCATCCAACACCTCAGCGGCGCCTCGTGTAGTATTGCCATAGAGACGTCATCCGAAAATTTAAAACCGTGATCTGTAGCCACCAGCCAGTTGGCAAGCAACTGTTTTATGGGAAGGTATGTTTCCCTCTCAGGTTTGAGCATAGTGCTTTAGTTTTGATATATTTTCCTAAGTAGCCTTATTAATCAAATGCTATAATTGTATAAATCTAAGCATGTCAAAGTAGAAAGTACTTTGTGTCGGAGATGCTTTCATATTTTTGGATGTAATTATTTCAAGAACGGTGCAATAGAAGTTGCTCATTTATAACAAATGAAATTGGTGTGTTATTTTTAATTAATTATTAGAATAAGAACATAGCACGGAATAGTAAGTGCTTTGTTGCCTTTGTATACAGACTTTCGAAATTACTCAAGTAGCATACTGTTTTATCTATAATTTCCTTGGAATATTTATTGATAATAATTCACATACATAATACATATAACTGATCAAGGCTGTTCCTAATAAAGATTGGTAGGCTATAATCACACAGTTGTGTAAGGAATGGGGGCCCCAACCATCTTGCACAGGGCCCTTCAGAAGCTAGGGCCGGCCCTGACCTCAAGTATAGAACAACAGTTCCAGACAATACAGTATTCTAGATAGCCAGTAATAGTCGTTAGTCTAGCAGTTGTCAGTCTATTAGTTAGTCAATAGCTATATCAGTATATCTAGATAGGCTAGTAGTTCACAATAGTACAACGACAATCAACACCACATCCATAATCGCAATGCTAATGATCATCCCAAAACATCATCGCTGCATATCCGCCCTAATCCGTCAAAACCAGTGCTGCCAGATCAATATTAGTTTTTATTATTAAGGTGTTTTTTTTTGGTGTGTCGATCTGCAGACGTTTAGTCACACCAATCCACCACAATGCATATATCAGTTCCTGTTCTACCCTCTTGTGCTCATGGTGCTGATAGTGTACTCAGCAATTCAAAAAACTGAATATTTTCAGCCTAAATATTTGCCAAATAAATGTAAATAATCTTAGTAATAAGCTTCCACTCCTTATTGATTTAATAAATCTTAATAACACAAGTATTTTATGTGTAACTGAAACTTGGCTTCTTAAAAAAATTCCTAGCTCATTTGTTAACATACCCAAATTCCAGTTCTTTCGTAAAGATGTTGAGGGTATTGTAGCCAAGCATGGTGTCGGTATATATATCTCGGATAAGTACAAGTGTAAGCCTATTGATACTCCCGTGCCCAATCTAATAGTATGTTTCCTAATTGAATTTGATCTATATCTGATTGTGGTATATCGTCCACCTTCTTCATCAGTTCATGATGATGACTTACTTGTCTTCTTCTTGAGCAGCTTTGTACCAGGTAAAGAAGTAATCTCGCTTGGTGACTTTAATCTCCCATCATTGAACTGGTCCCTGTGTGATGTTCAGCATTTTTCATCTCCCCAAGACAGAGTTTTTTATGACTGTTTCAATTCTCTGGGTCTAACCCAGTGGGTCAAGGAGCCCACTTACTTAAGGTCATGTAATACTTTGGATCTCTTGCTGACCACAGAGGTTGATAGAGTTGCTGAAGTGAAGGTGGTTGCTCCGCTCCCTAGTTGCCACCATTCTGTCATACTTTGCTCCTATATATTCTAGTATTCTCAACCTAACAAAGATGTGATAATTATCAAAAGGTATGATTGGCGCAAAGGCAATTACAGAGCCATTAAACTAGCACTGTAGGATATTGATTGGGACTTTGAATTTGTGAATAGAAGTGTCGAGACTTGTTATTTATATTTTTGCACCACCATAAACAGCTTGATCAGTCACTGTGTGCCTGCCTTGACTCCTAATGCGAAACTATCTCTCTTTACACCTTGGAAGATACCCCCCCCCCCAAAATACTCCTTCAAACTAGACATCATGCATGGATCAACTACAAAAGAATGAGACAGTCCAATGGGAGACATTCTGCTGAGGTGACTACTGCTTTGGCCCTCTTTCTGGACATCAATCACAGATACGAAAATAAAAACCCACTCTAATAGACAGAGTTTATTTCCACAACAGTTTCGACGCCCCCTGGCATCCTCCTCGGGTAGATACAGAAAAACGAATGAACCAAAACAAGAGGGAAAAACAGTCCAGGGACCGACCGTTAAGAAATTCGCACCTAGGTTAGATCCCATTCTCCCGACACCGGAAGGGCATTTTCATTAAGTACATTCGCACAAATGTACTTAATGAAAATGCCCTTCCGGTGTCGGGAGAATGGGATCTAACCTAAGTACGAATTTCTTAACGGTCGGTCCCTGGACTGTTTTTCCCTCTTGTTTTGGTTCATTCGTTTTTCTGTATCCACCCGAGGAGGATACCAGTGGGCGTCGAAACTGTTGTGGAAATAAACTCTGTCTATTAGAGTGGGTTTTTATTTTCATATTTTGACCTTCACGTAGAAAAAAGTGGTTTTTTGCATTAATCACAGATACTGTAACTTTGCTCTTTCTTCTCAAATTAATTATGAAAAACACATTCTGGAGAGCTATAGCACCAACCCCAAGCTTTTTCATTCATATATCAGGCGTAAAAAGGTTGGAAGGCCTACTATAGGACCACTAATCTCCCCCTCCAATGAGCTCGTATCCACAAATTTGGAAATGGCTAACTTATTTTCCCAATCCTTTATTAGAATCCATTCTTCTGGGGCTCCACCCAACCTATTTCCCCATCAGCAAAGTCAGGAGCACTTAACCACTCTGTAGTTCACAGCCAACGATATTCTTGTTATAGTGAGCTGAGGTGACGTGTGTGTATATATATGTATATAGTCTAAAAGTCACTAAAGGGGAAATATCACTAAAGCTAAGCTGAATGGCAACAGCAAGGCATAAACGAACCAACGCGGCTGTTCGTATTGTTTTGGGCTAGCCTAGATATGTTTTTTCCTATCTGACCTAATCGTTGGTGCTGAGTGTAATTAGATGGTGTTTCTAAGGTGACAAATGGGGTAGGAAGTTGTCCGTACTTAAGTATAGTTAGGGGTAATGTCTATAGCTTCTAAATTGATAATAATGTAAGAGAGAGTTAGGTAGGCTGTTTGTGGGACACAGGAATCTAATGGTAGGCTCCCAAAGGAATATCTAATTCAACGCACCGGTAAGTGCCTTTGATTGTTTGCTAGAACCTAAGTAACCTAACTGGGGTGTCTACCCCACGCTATCACATTTGGCGACGAGGATGGGATTCAGTTAAGCTCATGGGATTCAATTAAGCTCATGGGATTCGATTAAGTTCATTGGATTTAATTTGGCTCATTTGATTAAATTTGGCCCATTTGATTAAATTTTGTTCATTGGATTAAATTTGGCTCATTGGATTTAATTTGGCTTATTGGGTTCAAGTGGTTGTTTGTAAAATTGGATGTAGCCTAGTGGGTCGTCCGATTTGGTTTGTTTGTGTGGGTAAGCTACCGTACTATAGCGTAGGTCCCGCCGGCCTAACTCTAAAACTAATTCCTACTCAGCCCTAACTCTAAAACTAATTCCTACTCAGCCCTAACTCTAATACAATTCACTATTCAGCCCTAACTGGGGAGTAACTAGATCAAATTTAAACCAAATCTAACCTACTTCACGTTATTTGGCCTAATTCGGTTTTGCTCTAGAATGTCGGTGATTGGCCATATAAGCCCCTACGAAGACTCTGGGGAGGACTTCGAAGCTTATGCCACTAGGGGAGGTTGTTTTTCGAGGCAAATTCCATTCCTGATGCTAAGAAAGTACCTACCTTTTTAACTATAATAGGCCCTAAAACGTTTGGTTTAGTTATGGACCTAGTTTCTCCTAAAGCACAAAAAAACTTGCACCTATAATGAATTGGTACAGGCCCTAACCGATCACTACAAACCCCGAGTAGTTCTCATCTATGAACGTTTCAAATTTTATTCGAGGCATCAGACGGGAAATGAAAGCATTGCAGAGTTTGTTGCAGGAATAAAAAGTCATAGCCGTACGTGTAAATTTGGGGACAAATTAGACGAAATGCTAAGAGATAGGTTTGTAATGGGTCTCAAAGAGGAGTCTACCCAGAGAGCCCTATTAGCCATACAGGACCTAACTTTTAGTCAGGCTGTAGAAATAGCTACGGCTAGAAAAGCAGCTGCTAAAGATGTTAGAGCATTTGGAAATCACAGTAGTAAAGCCCAACACGTAAATAGCTTTAAATCTTCTAAGGCCTGGCAGACCTAATGAGCCTATTAGACAGGCAAATAAAAGGTATGAGGCAAATACGACTAAGCCTACTAATTCTATTAAGCCTTCCAAGCCATGTACGAGGTGTGGAAAACACCATTGGAAGAAGGACTGCCCTTTTAAAGAAGCAGTTTGCCGAAACTGTAGTAAAATAGGCCACATAGCTAAAGTGTGTTTTTCAAAGAAAACGAAGGGTGAAAATTCTAATTTTAACATTTCTAGTGTAAATCCTCAAAGGGGAAATACTTCGAACATTGGAGTGGAGTACCTATTTTATGAGCAGCAAAGTGGGAATAATACAAGCCCATATATTGTAGAGGTAGGCCTAAATGGAATTACAGTTCCTCTACAACTAGATACAGGTGCTGCCCGAACTGTCATGTCCAAAACAGTTTTTGACAAAACTTTCAAAAATACACCTAAACTACATGCATCTAAAACTATATTAAAAATATATGGGGACATATAAATACCTATTTGTGGAGAAGCATCCGTCACAGTTACACTCAACCAGAAAACGTTCTCATCCCTTAACCCTTTTAGTGGTGGATGAGCAAGGGCCTACTCTACTAGGCCGTGATTGGATTGATGCTTTGAAAATGCCGATTGACAAAATCTTGCCAAAGGGTCAGGCAGATGTGCATACACTCATATCCGTCTGACATAGACTCATTGTTAAGGAGTTTTCTTGTTTTTGGGCCTGAAGTAGGCAACTTAAAAGACCATCAGGTCTGTATAGAAGTAGATCCTAATGTAACTCCGAAATTTTGTAAGGCTCGTTCAATTGCGCATGCACTGCGGAAGAAGGTAGATTTAGAAATTGACAGGCTGCTCAAAGATAAAATTATCGAACCAGTCACACACGCTAAGTGGGCTGCCCCAGTAGTTCCTCTACTAAAACCGGACAAGTCCGTGCGGTTATGTGGGGATTACCGTTTAACAGCAAATAGAGCCGTCCTTCTAGATTGCTATCCTATACCCAAGCCTGATGAATTATTTAGCTCTCTTGCTGGGGGTAAATATTTCACAAAACTTGATATGTCCCAAGCCTATGCTCAACTAAGTTTAGATGAAAACTCTAAAGAACTAACTATCATAAATACGCACCGAGGCCTATATAAGTACAACAGGCTATGCTATGGAATAGCATCGGCTCCGGGTATTTTTCAGAGGACAATGGACCAAGTTGTAGGTCACATTCCAGGGGTACTTTGCTTTCTAGATGATGTCCTCATTTCAGGTTCGTCTAAAAAAGAACACCAAACTAGATTAACCACGGTTCTAAAAAGACTCCGGGATGCCGGACTTAAGCTAAAGCGAGAAAAGTGTTCATGGGTCACTAACGAGGTTTCATATTTAGGGTTTCGCATAGATGCCTCAGGCATTCATCCAACGGTGGATAAACTAGAAGCAATAAAAAATGCACCACCTCCACAAAACATCACACAGTTACAAGCTTATTTAGGTCTCCTAAACTTTTATAGGAAATTTTTGCCTAATGCATCGACTTTCCTTGAACCCCTAAATAAGCTATTACGATCTGGGGAACAGTGGAGATGGGAGAAAACTCAAAAGGAAGCATTTGAGGCTTCCAAGGACGTACTACTAAAGTCCACTCTCCTAGTGCATTATGATCCTAAACTTCCTCTCGTAGTTTCAGCAGACAGCAGTTCTTATGGAATTGGGGCAGTGTTATCTCACCACATTCATGGTATAGATAGGCCTATCTGTTTTGCTTCTAGAACACTAACTGAGACTGAAAGACGATATGCACAAGTGGAACGTGAAGCATTAGCCTTAGTATTTGCAGTAAAAAAATTCATTTCTATCTATGGGGTCATGAATTTAAACTAATTACTGACCATAAGCCTCTTTTAGGTTTATTTTCACCTAATAAAAATATTCCAGTTATGGCCTCAGATAGGATTCAACGATGTGCACTGATTCTACAAGCCTATAAATTTGACTTAGTACATCGGTCAGGTAAACTTCTAGGTACGGCTGATGCGCTAAGTAGGTTGCCCTTAGAAAATCCAAATGATTGTGTACCTATACCTACAGAATGGGTTCACTTGGTGGAGTTTTTGAAATCCACTCCAGTATCTGCGGTACAAATAGAGCAGTGGACAAAATCAGACCCTATTCTGTCTAGGGTCATCCATTTCTGCTCAGTTGGTTGGCCTACTAAGGTTAAGAGTGAATTACAGCCTTTTTATCAACGTCAGTCTGGCCTCTCGATTCAAAATGGCTGTCTCTTATGGGGCCACAGAGTGATAATTCCAAATGAAGGCAGATCGAATTTAGTGAAGGAACTTCACGCTGAACACATGGGTGCAACAAAAATGAAAGAGCTGGCGAGAGCTTATTTCTGGTGGCCTGGTTTAGATGGAGAACTCGAATCATTGGTTCGTTCCTGTCAAAGCTGCCTAGAGAACAGAGATCTCCCAAGGAAAAGTCCACTTCATCCTTGGGAATGGCCTACTATACCGTGGCATAGGATCCATGTTGACCATGCAGGTCCTATAAATAATACTTATTTCCTAGTCATTGTGGACGCCTACTCTAAGTGGGTGGAAATTTTTCCAACCACTTCCACGACTTCGGGTGTTACTATTCGCTTACTCCGTTCGGTTTTCGCTCGATGGGGTTTACCCGACAATGGTACTTGTTTTACCAGTGAAGAATTTCGTTCTTTTGTCCACCTAAATGGCATTAGACATGTCCGGTCTAGTGTTTTCCATCCGTCTACTAACGGTCTCGCAGAAAACATGGTCCGTACTTTCAAGTCGGCCTTGCGTCATTCTCGTGGGGAGGAAATGCAAGTGGTGTTGGATAATTTTTTTTTTAAATATCGAATAACACCTCACACAACGAGGGGGGTGTCTCCCTCTAAACTTATGATTGGCCGGGGAATTCGTTCAGTTTTCGATTTGTTACGTTCAAACGAAACGTTACAACAACAAGTTTTACGCCATCAGGAAAAACAGAAGTACCACGACACTAAAAGAGGGAGAGTTATAGAAGCGAAACCTAATGATCCAGTTATGATTCGCAACTATGGGGCTGGACCAAAATGGGTTCCTGCAACTGTGCAGGAGAGAACGGGCCCTGTTTCCTTCAAGTGCCAACTAGAAGATGGTCGTTCTATTAAACGCCATCAGGACCAGATATGGGAACGTGAATTGCAGAAGGACTAGAGTCTTCCGGAAGAGAGAGCTGATCCTCCGGAAAATGGTTCAACTCGCCCGCCTATGCAGGTTGCACCTAATCCTACTACATCAACCCCGCTCCGCAGGTCGTCTAGGGTCCCTCATCCCCCTGACAGACTAAACTTATAGGGGAGGAGTGAGGTGACGTGTGTGTATATATATGTATATAGTCTAAAAGTCACTAAAGGGGAAATATCACTAAAGCTAAGCTGAATGGCAACAGCAAGGCATAAACGAACCAATGCTGCTGTTCGTATTGTTTTGGGCTAGCCTAGATATGTTTTTTCCTATCTGACCTAATCGTTGGTGCTGAGTGTAATTAGGTGGTGTTTCTAAGGTGACAAATGGGGTAGGAAGTTGTCCGTACTTAAGTATAGTTAGGGGTAATGTCTATAGCTTCTAAATTGATAATAATGTAAGAGAGAGTTAGGTAGGCTGTTTGTGGGACACAGGAATCTAATGGTAGGCTCCCAAAGGAATATCTAATTCAACGCACCGGTAAGTGCCTTTGATTGTTTGCTAGAACCTAAGTAACCTAACTGGGGTGTCTACCCCACGCTATCACATGAGCAAACTTAATAAAAATTCTAGCATGGGTCCGGATAATATCCATCCATCGTTTTTATCTAATTGTAAAGAGACATTAGCTCCCCCCTTACACAAACTATTTGTTAAATCCCTTCAAGACGGCACCCTTCCCCTTCTGTGGAAGCAGGCGTTAGTGGTCCCAATATTTAAGAAGGGCTTACATACCGACCCATTCAATTATCGCCCCATAATTCTGACTTCTGTCTGTTGCAAAGTCTTAGAACGATTAATTGTTAAAGAACTTTATGCTTATCTTGATGCGAATTCTCCATTGGTTGATGATCAGTTTGGTTTCAGAGCAGCAAGGTCAGTTTCAGATCAATTGCTGCTCACTTATAATTACATCATTTCTAGTATTAATAACAGTTCTGTGGTTGACCTTATACTGTTTGATTTTGCTAAGGCATTTGACACTGTAAACCACTCCATCTTGCTCCAGAAACTTGAGGCCATTGGTGTGGGGGGTAACATACTGGGTTGGATCAGGGATCTGTTTTGGGACCTGTACTATTCTTGATCTTTATAAATCATATAGCTATAAACCTGAAACGCCCATATAAGATCTTTGCAGATGACTTAAAACTCTATATTTGTTATCGGCCATCAACTGTGACCTCTGTGCTGCATGGTATGAGCCAGACCCAAGGGGACATTGATATTCTTCTTTTAACAGCCAAGTCATGGGGTTTAAGACTGAAAATTGAGAAATGCTGCGTTTTGCGATTTCACAGCTCCTCAGTTGCTGGGCGGGCACTGGGTGCTTACTCACAGTACCGTATAGATGGTCACTCTATTAAGTTTGTTGATTCCTCCTCCGATCTTGGAATTATAGTTGATACTTCCTTAAAATTTCACCTTCATATCAACTCCATTGTTAACAAAGCAAGTGGCTTGGCTTCAAATCGGCTAAGATCTACCTTGTGCAGGGAGGCTGGATTTATGAAATCCTTGTTCATTTCCAATATAAGACCTTTATTGGACTTTTCGGGGTGTGTATGGAATACTGGCTATTTGGGAATACTGGCTATGAGGGACTAAGAGATTATTCTTATATAGATAGACTGAAATATTTTCTGTTATACTCAATACAAGGTAGACTTCTCCGTGCAGATGTGATTCAGTGTTGGAAAATATTCCACAACCAGTCTCCAATAGCGCCTGATGATGTTTTTCAAATATTGAATCCATATGTTACTAGAGGTCATCCATTTAAAATCCACTTTCCTCACACCAATTGTGATGTCTACAGGAGATTTTTCTCAGTCAGAGTTATAAGGGAATGGAACGCCTTGCTTGCAAATGTGTTGTCCCCATTATTAATATCTTTTAAGAGTGCCTTGGCTAATTATTTGGGTGATAGACTCTTTTTCTAGGAATTGTGATTCTCCCAAGCTATAATATTATCAGCTTACAACACACTTTCCAGTCCTTCTTTTAAAATTAACTATGATTGTACGGTATGGTCTTGGACTGGCATGTTGGCTGCTATGGGATTCTCGGGTGCAACCCATGGGAACCCAACCAGGTAAGAATACCAGGTAAGAAAGGCAATTCAAACTTTATGGTTGCTAGAATCTGTGGGTATACATGACACAAATCAAACTTCAGAAGATCAGTTAATGGTAGAAAGATTTTAAGACACCATTCACTGCAAAGACAATAGTTATTTTGTTGAGTTATCTTGGAAAACAAATTATCCAACTTTAAGAGATAATCTCAAAGTAGCTAAAGGACATTTATATAAAGTAATGAAAAAGGTCAAACAGGATAATAAAATTCAAATATAAAGTGATGTCTTCAAAGAACAGCTACAGAAAGGCTTCATTGAAGAAATAACAACTAACCCTTTTAAAAAAGATGGTTGTCATTATTTAACCCACAGGGGGGGTTTATCGACAAGATGCCTCAACAACAAAACTCAGAGTAGTATATAACTGTAGCCTCAAAGACAGTGATAAACACAGTTTGAGTGATTGCCTGATTGAGGGTCTTAATCTCATTTCTGACCTTGTGAAGATCTTACTCAGGTTCAGGTTAGATAATAATGCCTTACAAAGTGACATTTCAAAGGCATTTTTGAGAATAAATCTTAAAAATGAATGTGACAAGAATCAACTTAGGTTCTTATGGTTCAGAGATCCATTTGATTTGAATAAAGGATTCATAACCTATAGATTCAATGTTGTGTTGTTTGGAGCCAATTGCTCACCTAGCCTATTAGCATTGACAATTAGACATCATTTGAACCAGTTTAATAACTCTTTAACACTAAACTTCCTTAAAGAACATTTTTATGTAGACAATCTAATAGGCTCAACATCAACAAAATCTGAATTATCTGAGGTCTATGAAAACTCTCAAAACATTATGCAACAAGGTAAATTTGAACTTAGAGAGTGGATTTCAAATGATGAGGATTTAAACAAAAAAAATTTAAAAGATAATAATGGTCTTACTGAACCATCAGACAGAGTTAAAACTTTAGATATGAACTGGTATTTGGATGCAACTTCTAACAATCATGATTCAATCTGCACTAAAAGTTCTAGACTTGATGAGGAGCTGACACTAAAAGAGAGATATTATCAGAGGCTTCCAAAATTTTTGATCCCATGGGTCTATTCCTGCCTTTAACAATAAGATCAAAGATTCTCCTGGAAGAACTTTGGAAGACAAATGTTGGGTGGGATGAGCCAATAACAATTGGAAGAAGTTAGCTACTGATTTAACAAAAGTGCAGAACATTAAAATACCAAGGTGCTGTGGGTTTAGGGATAAACCCCAGAGACTTCATGTGTTGCTGATGCAAGCACACAGGCTTATGGGTGCTGTGCGTACCTTGTAAGTCCTACAGAAAGCCATCTAATTTATGCAAAAGGGAAAGTTGCACCTCTCAAACCAACCCGAACCATACCCCAATTGGAACTATTGGCTGCTGCGTTAGCTATTAAGACCACTTCATTTCTTAAGGATGCTTACCATGATGTGAACATAACTGATATCCACATCTGGCTCGATACTCAACAATCAGATTTGTCTTGCCAGGATACGGAATGATAGCATTAATAGTAAGAAGATCTTTGTAAGAAATAGGCTACAAGAAATAGCTGAAGCTAATGAAAGCCTACAAGTCAACTTTTACTATGTTCCAACTAAACAAAATCCAGCAGACTTTCTGACCAGAGGTTTATCCTACAAGTTGTTGAAGTCAAACAAAACTTGGCTCATGGGACCTAAGTGGCTCTGTAATACAGACCAATGGCCTGTGGAACAAGTTAACCTGATATTAAATTTAACCTTTTCAAATGAAGAGGTTGAGCCAATCACTAATTACACTGGTCAACAAAGATTTTTCATCAGAGTACAATTTGTGGTGGCTGGATAGCATTTTTCACGCTGATTCCAAAACTGCATTCAGATCTTTTCTAGCACGTATAGTTTTCAAGATGAAGGCATATATATAACTACACAGATTTAACCATTTTAAATTGGCAAAATACTAATATTTCAACATTTGATTGTGTTTATTTTATTGTGTTTTTTTAGTTTATTCATCTTATTTATTTCAATTATCTTAATTATACATCTTATGTATTTCAGGTGTGAGCTTTTACGCCTAGCAGCATTGTGATTCAGGCAACAACGCCGTGCTTTGTGTGTCAAAAGATCAGTCCAGTCCAAGAACTTGTTGTGTCAAGTTGGTGTACATTTTTTTTGAATTTATAGTTTGCTCAGGTCAGTCAACATGCCTCGACAATGTAAGAATGACCCCGACAAGTTCTGTTTCGTATGCGGCCAGTTGACAACTAAAACACAGCGACGAAGTATTACAACCGACATTAAGAAAATATACAAGCTATACTTTGGTTGCCATCTAGGTGACCAAGATAAACCATGGGCGCCACATCAAATCTGTTCTGGCTGTTCAAATGGATTACGTGATTGGCTTAACAAAAAGAAAGCTTCAATGCCATTTGCCATACCCATGATATGGAGGGAGCCGAGAGATCATCATGAAGGCTGTTATTTTTGTAGTGTGAACTTAATGCGGTTTTCTGCCAAGAACAAACACCAGATTGTATATCCAGACTTGGATTCAGCACGTAGACCAGTAAAACATGATGAAACATTGCCCATTCCAATTCCCCCAAGTGATAGGCTAGATTCTATCACAGATGACATGGAAAGTGATGAAGGTGCAACTGGCGTTTCCGGACCATCTACAGAACCAGAGTACACTTTCGAAGGTAGACATTTAGAGCCTAAAAAGTTAACCCAAGGACAGTTGAATGATCTTGTTAGAGACTTATCGCTGTCTAAAGAGAAATCAGAGCTTCTCGCCTCAAGACTAAAGGAGAACAATTTACTTGAGAACAATGTTCGTATTAGTTACTACCGAAAGCGGAATTTTGAATTAACAGCATTCTTTTCAGTAGACGGTCCTCTCTGTTATTGCCATGACATCAATGGACTATTTACAGCCATATCTCAGACGTATGTGGCATCTGAGTGGCGCCTCTTTATTGATTCGTCGCAGAGAAGCCTGAAAGCAGTTATTTTGCATAATGGTAATATAATGCCATCCATCCCCATTGCCCATTCCGTCCATCTAAAAGAGACATATGACAATATGGATATACTACTTAAGGCAATCAAATACGACAGTCATCAATGAAATGTTTGTGGAGATCTAAAAGTTATAGGAATGCTTATGGGTATGCAGTCAGGATTCACAAAATTTTGTTGTTTCCTTTGCCTGTGGGACAGTCGCGCCACTATAGAACATTACACCAAAAGTGACTGGCCACTTAGGTATACATATGTCCCAGGGATAAGCAATGTCCAGTCTGTCCCTTTAGTGGATCCCCAAAAGATCTATCTGCCACCTCTTCACATTAAACTTGGTTTAATGAAGAATTTTGTTAAAGCAATGGGTAAAGTCAATTCTGAAGGGTTCCAATACCTTTCAAGGAAATTTCCGAAGGTTACTGCAGCAAAATTGAAGGAAGGAATTTTTGTTGGGCCACAAATAAGGGAGGTTTTGAATGACACTGAATTTGAAAAAGTCCTAAGTCCGCTGGAATTGAAGGCTTGGCTGGCGTTCAAATGGATATGTGAAAACTTTCTTGGAAGCAACAAGTCACCTGCGTATAAGGATGGAGTCAAGAACCTCCTTGATGCCTTCAAAGAAATGGAGTGTCGAATGTCGTTAAAAATTCACTTCCTGCATTCCCACTTAGATTTCTTTCCTGAAAACCTTGGTGCAGTGAGTGACGAGCAAGGAGAGCGCTTCCATCAAGATATTCAGATGATGGAGAAGCGCTACCAAGGATATTGGAATGAAAGCATGATGGCGGACCATTGTTGGATGCTGTATCGTGACAATCCAGGCCAAATTTACAAAAGGAAATCACACTCACAGCGCTTTTAATAAAATAATGTATATATTCTTTATTTATAAATACATTGAATAAGGTATATGATGTATTTGTTGTTTAGCATTCCTAAGTGTGATCTATACATCCATAAATTTTCTTATAGCAATATCAAAAACTTAAAAATATCAAAACCAGTGTATCTATATAACTATACGTGCTAGAAAAACAATAAAACCAGATTCGGAATCAGCGCGAAAAATGCATTAAGAAAAGTGTGATCATGTTTGTGATGAGAAAAAAAAGTTTCATTTTGTTGGCCAGTGTTATGAAGATTATTCTGACTTCAGCAAGCTTGTCAGGGTCACAACCTACTACTGTTTGAGGTTTGCTCACAACTGTTTAACTACAATTAACAAACAGCTAAATAAGAACAATCACAATTATATAGAAGTTGCAACCTCTTAGCGGTCTCTCACCTGAAAGGAGAGAATTACAGAAAATAAAACTATTACAGTGATTCATATCAATAAATGGGATTCATATCACAACCCTTACTTGGCCAATCCAGAAGATCGATATTTCTTTGCTCAGAGAACCAGCGTGTGACGACCCATGCTGTGTGAATTGGGGACCTGTCTTCAGGCGCGGCCTGGCTCAAAAATTTCCACCGGCCAGGTGTCACTGAGAGGGCCCCCAAAAAGCTTCAGTAAATTCTGCCCCCCAAAAAAAGTGTTTATGGATGTTTTAAAAATCTAGTAATTTTGTCATGACCTGTAAATCCCCGCGAGTTTTGAATATAATTTTGAACTCAACCAAAATCAAATCTAATTAATACGCAGTCAGGGAACGACGAGGTGTACTTCTGAATACACGAAAGGCCTTGGAATCATTTTTCTTTTTCCTTGTGGGTTTGCATTATATATATATATATATATATATATATATATATATATATATATATATATATATGTTCATTACAATATGAAAGTTACTCATGAAAATCATAGAAAACGTTGAAGTAGAAAGAGACTTTTTCAATCCCAAACTAAACTGTCACTTACTTAAACTATTAGAGAGGGGCCCATTATCAACAGTAGGCCACGGGTCTTTCTTCTTTTAGTTACGCCTCTGATAATAATAATATATATATTTATATAGCGCACAATATCAATGAATAACGTTTTCAAAGGCGTTTAGAAAAAAGGTATATGAGGAAATTATTGGGGGTGTAGATTGTAGGTTTGGGTATGCAGGTTCTTGGGATCTAGGCTGAACTGGCTGGGCCCTGCTGGCCTTTATTCAGCTCCTAAGATATTTATGTGTTTAAAGCTTAAAAATATAAAAAATTAATAATTACTTAAATAAAAATTCAGTAAATTATTCGCGTTATAAAGACCAAGAGCAAAAAATCGGCGCGCCAGCACAAATGCAACACCGCTTAAAAAATATTTACTTTATTTACTTAATTTTATTTTTCGCGCCAAAAATAGTGTCCTAGAGTGCTGACTGGTTAATAGTTATACTAGAAATCTCAGAAATGCGTTTGGCAACATAGCGATTTTTAACATATTTATTTAATTAATTTTCAACAAATAAAATAAATATATTATAATAAATTTATTTAAATAAAAATTTATTTAAACGGACATAATTTATCAACGAATAAACTAAAGTTAATAATCCTAAACAATTTAAATATCAATTATTTTACGTGTTAAAAAAAGTGGAAAATTTTTAAGGCCGTTTTGTCGCCATCGTACGTTGCCGTGTTGGCATTTTTTTTTTACCCCTGTGAACACCCCTGAGGTCTTATATAGTAATACGTTGAACAAATTTAGGGCCCTCAACGGAAAGGGCCCACCGGGGCCAGTCCGCGCCTGCCTGTCTTGTATAAAAATGATTCGCTCAGGAAATGGCAGAGCATATGCACGCACAGAAGGAAGCATAACCTATTCGAAAACTTCTATCTACTGGTCTGCAGTAAACCTCCCTTCTATTTTGGTGAGCTCTCCTACACCATACAGATGAATCCATCCCCACATGTTACAGATGACATGACCGCTACGTGCTTCCTCATAGATGTGCTCTTTCTTGAGTATATTGAGTATTATTCCTCCTCCAACAATGTCGATGGCGATGGGATGTGGAGGAAAAGGTCTTTTCGTCAGTAAATATCACTCGGCTCTAAAAGTCAAATCCTTTGTCAACATGTTGCTGAGCAAATCGAAATCTATTTTCTCGATGTTGGTGATTTAACTTCTCTTCCTCGATGAGTCCAAAGGCTTTACCCAGAGTTTTCGTGGTCAGAGTTCTAGTAAATTCTGCCTCCTCTTCACCTAATTCTTCATCGTCAGCCAGACTCTGTACCGAAGGGACGCATTTCTTGAGCTCTCTGATTTTGCATCTACTTTTGTATATTGCTGAGAATTTTACTTTTGGATAGTTTTGAATTTTATATGCTTGCGTTTAAATTTATGTTGTTATAGTTAAGTAATTGAATATTAGTGGTTTTTAGCGATTTAGAAGTTTTCATAGCGTGCCGGCTTAATTTAACTTATACCCGTGACGGTTTAAACTAATTTTTAACTGCGCGATGCCGTCGCAGAAAGCGTCGTGTGTTAGGTGTAGGGTAAACCGGTGGTATTCGGAATTTAAGGATTATAACGGCGGTCCAATGGCGATTACCGATAGATCAGTTTGTTTCTTTTGCGAGTTCATGGAGGAATTAGTTGACATAAAACGCAGTGTATATGAGGTAACCGAAAGACTTGCAACGCTTGATGAGGGCAGGGGTAGGGCTACGGTTGACGGAAGCCGAAACAGTCCTAACGTTGAAGACGTTAGTAATTTGAAGGGTGAGGTGCGTAACCTAGTTTCTAGTTTAGGTAGCTTGTCGGGAAGGTTGGATAGAGTTGAGGAAGAGGTTAAGGTTAGTCCGAGAGTAGTAGATAGCGAGGGATATAGAGAGGTTAAGGGTGGAGCTAGGCCGCGTACGTTAGGTGATAGGAATCCCCCCCCCCTATCGAGGTTTCGAACCCTTTCGCCCATTTGGAAAGGGACGTGAATGAGGGGGAAACTATTTTAATTGGGGACTCTTTAGTGCGCCACATGGACAGAGTTCGTTGAACGGTATCCAACCAAGAGGAGGAGGGTCTGTCTCCCAGGGTTGACAGAGTTAGAGACGAAGTGGATAGGATTGACGTTGCCTCCCGTCACTCAATGTTGGTGACGATGGTAGGAGGCAACGACTCGTATAGGCCCGATACGAGAGTGCCTGACCTTTTGGAGAGATATAGGCAGTGGTGTAGTGCTAAATAAAGAAGTGAGGGAACGCATTTTGAAAGTGTTACTCAGATGCGGGGGGGACAATGGCGAGCCCATACAGCTGGGGGTCCGGGGGCACTGTAAGCCCCCGGGAAATCTTTTGAAATCTGACCAATTTCAGGGATATTTTGAGGTCATATGCACTGGATATTAGGATATATTCCAAGGTTGAAGATGCAGTATTTCCAGTGTCATTAGATATACGACATCCAGTACGATCAATAAAAATAGCTAACAACTGGAATGATTAACTAAAAAAAAGTTAACTGGTACGCCGTGGTGACTGTTTCATCAGATCTTTATAGGCTAGCATTGCCTCAGTCGAAGCTAAAAGAAATGAAACAGTTAATGATTCTTTCTCATATTTCCTCTAGGGGTGGGAATTAAAATTTCATGACGTTAGAGATTTGTAAGTTCGGATTTATTTGAAATAGTGAGGGAACGCCGTTCCCACGCGTTCCCACAGCACTACACCACTGGATATAGGGGGTTAATTAGGTCCCTGAAGGCGAGGTCAGATAGGTCTTTAGTTCTAGGTATTACCCCTAGGCACGGGTTGGGTCTTAGGATTACGTCAAAAACAATATTTTTGAATAATAAATTAGAAGAGATTTGTGCTGAGGAAAATGTACCCTTCGTAAAGCTGTGGTCCGAATTCAGTGATCCTAGCCTTTTTATAAAAGATGGGGTGCATTTTAATGAAATAGGTAATGCTAGGCTATGTAGGTTAATAGACGAAAACGTGCGAAAGCTGTATAGGTCGAAGCCTTCTTTAAACGTTGTGGGTCCGGGGAACGCGGGCCCGACGTGAAAAATAGTTTAAAACGCGGGCCCGTGGTAAAGAATAACTTAAACGTCTTTTATTGTAACGCGCGTAGTATTAGAAATAAATTAAATGAATTTAAGGCTATAATTTATTCCTGCAACTATGATATAGTTGCTATCACTGAAACTTGGTTAAATACCGTGACTCGGGACTTGTTGGGGGAACTTGATACACCGGGTTTTAAACTCTTCACTAATGATAGGTTACATAGGTTTGGTGGAGGCGTTTTGCTGTACATTCGTAATTCCCTTAGGGCTATCGAGGTTAAGTTAGATTTTCCGGCAGCAATTAATGCGATGTGTGTTGAAGTTAGGCGTGTAGTATTAGTTTTAATTTTGTTGTTGTTTATAGACCTCCCGTTCAACCCCTCTATACAGATACTAGATTTTACTCTCTACTTGATAATTTTATTGACAATCGGAATAGTATAATTGTCGGAGACTTTAACTGCCCTAATGTTAATTATGAGACTTTTACTGGTAATGAGGAGGGTTTGAGATTGGTTGAGTTTATGGAAGATAACTTTTTACGACAGATAGTTACCGAACCAACGCGCGGTGACAATATTTTAGATTTGGTGATGACGAACGGCGAGAATATAGTCGAAGGTTTAGAAGTAGGCGAGAGTTTAGGATGTAGTGATCATCAAATTCTTAGGTTTAAGTTATTGATAGATAACACTCAGGATAACAAGGTCATAGAAGTCCCTGATTTTCGTAGGGCTAATTTTGATAGTTTTGCGGATAGGATGAGAGTAGTGGACTGGGATAACTTATTTATAGGTAATGACACAAATTTGCGTTGGGTGGCGTTTAAAGAAAGTTTTAGGAATATTGAAAGGGAGTTTATTCCTCGTAGGCCCAAGCGCGCTAGAAATCGTGGTAGGCCGACGTGGTGGACTAGGGAAATAGGAAAGTTCATAAACGAGCGTAATAGAGCGTATAGACTTAATAACCGCAATGGCACGGCAGCTAACTTTAATAGATATATCGAGCTTAGACGTCGGGTTAAAAGATCAGTTAGGAATGCCAAGCGTAAATTAGAGATACTTATAGCTGCGGATAGTAAACATAATCCAAAAAAGTTTTTTGAATACGTTAATAAGCGTAAGCCGGCAAAAGATAACATAGGCCCTCTAGTGGATGTTAATGGCGCTTTGGCTTCTGACGCTCAGGCGATGGCGGGTATTTTCAATAACTTTTTGCGACAGTTTTTACCGTACAAGACGTAAATAATGTCCCCGACGTGGACGATATCGTTCCATTTAGTAGCGAGACTATTTTGGATGAAATAGCTGTTTACGAGGGTGAGATTGCGCATTATATCGATAGGCTAAAAGTTAGCAAGGCTCCAGGCCCTGACGCTTTTTATCCCAGACATTTGAAAGATTTGAAAGACGTTATCGTAGGCCCCTTAACGAAGATTTTTAATCAGTCACTCGAATCGGGGATTATTCCTGAAGACTTCAAATTAGCTAACGTCACGCCTATTTTTAAAAAAGGCGACCGCGCAGTAGCTAGCAATTATAGATCCATTAGCTTAACGTCAATTGTCGGTAAACTTTTGGAATCCGTAGTTAGGGATCGTATCATCGATCACTTAGAAAGTAGAGATTTGATGGTGCTCTTCCAAAATGTGCTCTACCTTAAAATTTACATTCCAATACGTGATCTACCTTAGATTATTCGGATTAGCAGCAGGTACGTTAGTTAGCCTTATAAGGCTAACTAACGAAAATATCACGACTTAACCTAACCAATCGTCAAGGGCGTATAGTTGACCTAACGATTGGTTAGGTTAAGTCATGATATTTTCGTTAGTTAGCCTTATAAGGCTAGTTTCACGGTAGAGCACGTATTGGAATATGGTAGATCACAGTTTCGCGGTAGAGCACATATTGGAAGAGCACCAATTTGATTAATAGTAGTCAGCATGGGTTTCGACGCCATAGGTCTTGTTTAACTAATTTGTTAGAATTTTATAACGAAATAGTGTGCGAATACGATAGGTATAGAGCAGCTGACGTTATTTATTTAGATTTTAAAAAGGCGTTCGATACAGTTCCGCATAGGAGACTAATTGCGAAGGTCAAAGCGCACGGTATACGCGGTCAGGTAGCTAACTGGTTAGAAGAATGGCTTCGTGCTAGGATACAGAGGGTCGTAGTTAATGGTAGTGAATCGGGTGGTTAGATGTAGGTAGCGGTGTCCCACAGGGTTCAGTGTTAGGCCCATTGCTATTCGTAATTTACATTAACGACATAGATGTAGGATTGACTAGTAACGTGTCAAAATTCGCGGACGATACTAAAATAGGCGGTAAGGTTGTTAACGAGGACGATAGTAATAGGCTCCAAGACGATGTAAATAGGATTATGGAGTGGACAGATAAGTGGCAGATGCAATTTAACGTAGACAAATGTAAGGTTTTGCATATAGGTTCTCGCAACAATAATTACACGTACACGATGGATGATAGGGAGTTAGCGAGCGTTGACGAGGAAGTAGATTTAGGCGTACGCGTATCTAAGGATTTAAAGGTTAGGAACCAGTGCCTGGAGTCTTGCGCAAAAGCCAATAGGATGTTAGGCTTCATAGCGCGTAATTTCAAATTTAAATCGAAGGATATTATATTGCCCCTTTACAAGTCCCTAGTCAGGCCTCATTTAGAATATGCCGTTCAGTTTTGGTACCCGTACTTGCGTGAGGATATTGATAGGTTAGAAAGGGTTCAGCGTCGTGCCACGAAACTTATTCCGTCATTGCGCAACAAGCCTTATGAATAGGCTGACCATACGTACCGTTTTGAACGGGACAGTACCGTTTGGTTTATATTTCCTGGCCGTCCCGTCGTTTTAATAAAAATGTCAATTTTGTCCCGGTTTATGTACTTACTTTTTCATGAATACAGAATATTACATAACCCCCGTCCCTTTTTTGCCATCCCAATGTCCCGTTTTTGTCTCAAGGAAATATGGTCAGCCTACTTATGAAGATAGGATTAAAGAGTTAGACCTGTATTCATCGAAACTAGGAGATTAAGGGGGGAGCTTATTGAAGTTTTCAAAATCGTTAATAACATCGATAATGTAAATTTTGACAAATTGTTCACTTTCGAAATAGTAATACTCGTAATAACGGATTTAAGTTGCGTGGCAGACGTTTCATTACAAATATCGCTAAAAACTTCTTTACGTTTAAAGTAATTGATAAATGGAATAATCTTCCCGCGTCAGTCGTTCATTCTACCAGCGTTAATATGTTTAAGAACCGTTTAGATAGGCATTTTAAAAATATTAACGTTGTTTAAAATAAAAAAAAACAATTAGTCACAGGAGCTCTGGGGTGGTGGTCGAGGATGAGTCTGTTGACGATTAATGCCAGCTTGTGACATGCCAGCGTGTGATGCCAGCAATAAAAAAAAAAAACTAACACGAACGTAGATGTAGCTCGTAGAGTAAACTAACCCACTTTTTGTTTAACTTTACCTACTCCTTTTTTTTTTTTTCTTATCCTCTCCTTACTTTGCATGTCTGTAACTCTCTTTTCTTGCATGTTTGTAGTTTGCATGGTATGACTGTGAGTTAAGACTGTGTTTGCATGGTTTGTAAGCGTTCTTATTTTACTTCTTTTTATCTTTCACCCCTCCTATTTTTTCCGACTATTTTTCTGACTTGTCGGCAGTGGCCGGCGGATGATGATGGTGTCTTTTTTCTCTTTTTCTGAATGAATGTTAACCCACGAGTGATAGGTGTTCCTCCTTACTTAACCCCTTATTCTCTTTTCTTAACCCCCTACTCTTTCCTTTCTCTCGGGCTAACCTTAGAGTGGATCTTAGGGTCTTTGTTAGCCTTAGCTTCTGTAGATCTGTAGATCTTGTTGTTCCATTTCTTCCAAGTCCTTGAGATCTTGATTGGAAAGTTCTTCTTGCTGGAAATCAAACTTCGACAACATCTTTGTCTTCAAGCTCGTCAAAACCTGCTTCATGCGCCAAATCTAAGATCTCCTTTCTCGTCTCGGATGGTTCTCACAGTCGTCGCCGGTAAACCTAGAGCAGCGGCGATGTCCACGGCACTGCTCCTTTATCGAAGCGATCAAGAACATCCAGTTTCGCGCTCAACGGAATTGACTTTGTCTTTTTTGGAGTTTCCATGCTTGAGGGTGACGACGAAGCAGTACTTTTTTCAGCCATAATGCAGGTAAAGATGCTTTACCTGCCCTTTACCGGGGAAAGACTGATGAGAATTCTCTCCTGCACGCCGTTTAAATACAGCTCGGCGTGCGGGGGAAGTGACGTCAGGCGGAGTACAGCCTCGGTGAGTCCAGAATTCTCTTGAAAATTCTCGAAACCACGTAGTGGCAAAAAAAAAAAAAGACTGGAACGCAACAACGTTAAATCAACATAACATTAAGCGAGAGGACGTTAAGCGGGGACTCATTGTATCGTATATGGGTAGCGTAGTGGTTAAGAGCTGCTGATCGGGAGGTCATGAGACTGAGACCGGGAGAAGACTGTAATTCACGTTAAGCTGTAGATCTAAGGTGAGGCAACAAGCCTAAACTTCGACAGAATGAATAATTCGTGCAGAAGCAAAACTAATGTTTAACTAAGGTCTAATGTACACACACACACACACACACACACACACACACACACACACATATATATATATATATATATATATATATATATATGAGGAAACACAAACTAACGATGCATCTTGCTCCTGAAGAATCATCCACCAGGACTGATAATGACGAGGGGTGTCTGCAATACAGACTAACGAAAATTGCCATCAATTGAAATTTGAATATGGATGTTCTTTGGACTAGACTGACACGGAGCATTATTGCTTTCAGTGGTGATGAACCACGTACGAAAACTTCTGTACTTTGACCCTCTATCTGCTTGGCAATGCTGCTGGGAACTGCTCGTACCCTGAAATGGGCCTATGGGCGTAATGGTGCTCTATGTAAAAGGATGTTTAACTCTTCGTACTTCCACTTAAGCTATGAATGCATCGATGAATATACAGGGTCCGCAAAAAAAAAGGAGCATGACGAAAATTGCTCTCACGCCCGCATTTTTTGCCAGACCCTTAAATGTTATATATCTAGCTAAAGATAAAAGAGCCCAGAGTTGTATAAAACAAATCTCATCAAAATCGGTCATAAAATAAAGATTTTATGGCCACAAACGTGCAATGACTAAAAAAATGAATTTCCGCGTAAAAATTTAATGTTTTTCTCATTTTAAATTATTTTTTTCAGATGCCTAAATAATTTTAATCAATAAAAATGATAATATGCCCTTTTCTAAAGAAGATAAAATATTAATAAAACATTATAGACTTGATAAAAATTATGGCGCAATAAAATTATTACAAGAGTTTCCGAATAAACCATGGTCGAAAGGAGGTTTGGACAAGCTGTTAAGAAAAATCGACGAAACTGAAAGTACTGAAAGGAAACAAGGAAGCGGGAGGCCAAGATCAGTTCGAACCGAAGAAAACATTAGAGATGTGGAACTAAGAATTTGTAGTCAAGAAGGCAGACCAGGGACTCACGTGACACCGTCAAGAATTGCTAATGAGTTGAGCATATCCGAAAGTAGCGTCAGAAACATTATTAAAAACGACCTTGAACTAAAACCTTATAAACGGATACACGGGCAGAAATTAACTGAAATTAACGAACAGAAAAGAGTTGTTTGTTCTGAACGCATGTTAAGAAATATCACTCCCGAAAAAGTAGACCTCGGCTTTTTTACTGACGAAAAGAAGTTTACGGTAGAACCACCGCGAAATTCCCAAAATGACAGAGTGTATTCAAGAGTTAATCGTAAAAATGAAATACCAGATGATAGACTTTATGCTACCCGTAATCATTTTTCTGCCAGCGTAATGGTATGGGTCGGTGCAAGACATCTGTTTTTTTCGTAGAGCCAAACATCAAAGTAGACGCCCGCTATTACACTGAAACTTTGTTCGAACAAATGCTGCCCGAAATGAGACGATTGGCGAATAATGGTTACTTCTTATTCCAACAGGATGGCGCTCGGGCGCATACCGCTAAGTCAACTATTGAATTTTTAGAAAATAATGTTCCTGAATTGCTTTACCCAAAAGATTGGCCCCCTAATAGTCCAGATTTGAATCCCGTAGACTACGGAATATGGGAAATGTTGGCTGAGAAAGTGTACAAGCATAAGATCCGAAATGTCGAACATTTGAAAGAAGTTATCGTACAAAAATGGGAAGAAATTACCCAAGATCAAGTAGATAAAGCTATAGATCAATTTAGGCCCCGATTACGAAGGGTTGTAGAGGTTTCTGGCAAACATATCGAACAATTTTTTTAGTCTTATAATTTCGTTTTCTTTGGAAATTGTAAAATTATATGACATGTTGTAGTAAAACTTTTATATTTTTTTTAATTTTTGACGTATTGACATGAAATTTGGTACTAACTTAGTTTATTTGTTGCTTATTTGCCTAAAATAAATTATTTGTCATTATGTGTAAAAAAAATGTACAGTAAACATTTCTGGCAAACATATCGAACAATTTTTTTAGTCTTATAATTTCGTTTTCTTTGGAAATTGTAAAATTATATGACATGTTGTAGTAAAACTTTTATATTTTCTTTAATTTTTGACGTATTGACATGAAATTTGGTACTAACTTAGTTTATTTGTTGCTTATTTGTCTAAAATAAGTTATTTGTCATTATGTGTAAAAATAAATGTACAGTAAACATTTTCGTCATGCTCCTTTTTTTTTTGCGGACCCTGTATATATATATATATATATATATATATATATATAGCGCCTCGGTAGTGTAGTGGTTAGCGTCGCTGATTACGAATCCATCGGCCCCGGGTTCGAGACCCGGTGGCAGCCGGCGCGCAGCAAAACTCAGCTGTTCATCCTTCCACTCAATAAAGAAAGTGGTTGGTAGATAAATGGGTACCCTGGGTGGCCTAGTGGTTAAGACGCTGGGCTGCTGGTGGGGCGTGGTTCGGATTCCATTAAACTGTAGTTCTAAGGTGGAGTGAAAAGCTTGACCTCTCGTCAGAATGAACAATTCGGGCGGAAGCTAACCAAAGGTGTATATATATATATATATTCTATACTATAAAAAGGGAGTTCGTCCGTCCGTCCGTAGAAATAAATGTGCTTTGGTTTTTTTCAACTTTTTACTCTACTGCGTTAAGATTTTCATTGCTGCGTTCTTTTCTATAGTTTTTTTATTGACCGAATAATTGACCCCTCATTTACTGAGGGTTCAGTTATTAGGTCAATAAAACGCAGCAATGAAAATCTTAACCTTCACATCCGAACCCATTGTATCAAGATTTGTGAAGCGTAAGATTTTCATGGCTGCGTTCTTTTGTATAGTTTTATTAATCGAATAATTGAGCTATGGATCGGTTTCTTGGAAATCCGAGTTTACGCAGGAAGATAAAGAGCAAGGCGGTTGTATAAAACATTCCAGTAGGACGTTTCGAATCTAACTAGACTCATTATCAGCTAATCTTAAAACGGGAGTATAAATAATTACATAAAAATAATAAAAACAAATTCAAACAAATTATAAAATAAATCGCACAAACGGAGCGAAACTCGCCGTCTGGCGCACGAAACAAAACAAGAATAGAAACATTCACTATAGACAAACTAGTTTGGTTTATATAGTGCGTTCGAAAAGTCTCTCCGTAGTCAACCAACACTTTAAAAAAAGTGTTTGACAACAAGTGTAGACGAGTTGCTCTGTGCCTGCAAAATGGTGGAAAACACTTTCAACACATGTAAAATCAAAAGGTTATGTAATGAAATCACTTAATCATGGTTGAATGAAAACATTGTAGTTTTTCAATTTCCTATGCGTTTAACATAGCACTGCGGAGAGACTTTTCGAACGCACTATACAATATTTAATTTATAAACTGGTTGGTTTATACAATTTTTAATTTTATGGAAGCAGTCAAATCATTAAGGGACGGACACAGTTGTTTAATATACATAGATTCCAGCATTCTTAAATCTTAAATCAATAACATTAACAGCAGATGATAAAACAGAAAAATTATTAATATTAAATAGATGATTACAATTAACAGAATGATTACGTATACCTGAGAAGTTTTTGCCCTTCCATCTGGACTTCTGTCTGTCCGGCGTTTTTCTCGAAAATTGCTCAACGTAGGGCACTCATTCTTACACCGTTGGAAAGCGTTCTGTTCTGGGAAGATCCTAAGGATATCTATTTTTTTCGTTCGCACACGCGTGCGCAACTTTTAAATGAAGGCAGATAGATAAAAAGTTCATAGGAGAAAATATGTTACGTTAATAATAAATAAAACAATAAAACAATAAAACATATACTCGGGAAGCCAAGTGCGTTTTTGTACAAAAACAAGAAAATTACCAGCCTAACCTAACCAAGTTTATTGTTAAGTTATGAAGCAGCTCTTTTAGTTTCATGTGAAAAACTCTCGCAACAATATCTGACCTATGTTCTGAATCTGGTCTTTGATAAGCTTCAATGCTTTCGGGGATATCAGTCCATCTTGGATTGCGCGTAAACGTAATGAATAGATCCGGCTTCCCAAATTTTCTTACAATTGCCATAGCGTCTTGATAATTCTGTTGCATTGCTCTCGGGCTGCCTTCATAAAGATACTAATTTGACCGCAAATGTTTTGTATTTATATTCCTAAGCCTGTTTTTACACATGAATAGCTTTATGTAGCTTTTTCTAGAGTGAGAAGTGTTGATTCTGTTAAAGTCTTTGGTGAAAGAATAACTAGAAATCTTGTATTTAAAGAAGTAGTGTTTTAATAAAGATACTAATTTGACCGCAAATGTTTTGCGTGTCTCTGCAAGTATATAGTATATCATTCTTAGAACTGTTTCATTATGTGCCGTACTTAAACTAAGAAATTGGGAGCTATTGAAGAATAGGGACCCCAGCCTTCTTTAGTTAGCTTTATAAGGCTAACTAACGAAAATATTATAACCTAACCTAACCAATCGTCAAGGGCGTACAGTTAACCTAACGATTGGTTAGGTTAGGTCGTGATATTTTCGTTAGTTAGCCTTATAAGCCTAACTAAAGAAGGCTGGGGTTCCTATTCTTCAATAGCTCCAGAAATTGTTACTGAATGGATCGTCATTGCTTTCACAGTATTCGCGGATCGAGGATTTAGCTGGTTTGCCCATAGGCAGTGAAGTGCGGCTATTAATACCACGATGCTCGTCGACTCGAGTTTTAAGTTGGCGCAAGAAAGCTGTCAACATATGTGGCATTAATACCACAATAAAAGGTATAAACTTGGTTGTAGATGAGGGTATCGAGCGAGCTTTCTTAAGTTTAAAAATGGAACTAATGTTAAAATTATTTGGTAAACATAAATTTAAAGTAATTTTATAGGTAAAACTGAGAAAATAAACGTTTAAGTCTTTTTTTAATCCGGAAGCTGATACAGCCATAAAAGGGTATCGGTATATATGTTTTGTCTTTTTGAACAGCGGGGATAGGAGGTTGAGGTTTAAAATGGTGAATCAAATAATTGCGAGTATGTTTCAAAATCAAGTGATTAAGATAAGAATTAAAATTAAAATAATCAGTTTAAAAAATTCAACTCAGAGCGAAAGGGAAAACAGTCCGAGCAAACCTTACAAACACGATCAATAACTGTTTTGATCGAATTACTGTAACTTCAAAACCCAAAGGTTAGGTCACTTAAAAAATGTGTGCCCAAACCAGTGAAAGTTTTCTTGCGCCCAAACGGCCCAAAACGGCGGCGCCAGAACGTCGGCGCCAAAACGTCCCATTCCGCCAGGAATGCTAACTGAGAATTCTTCTTTACTTCTTCTGTAAATTTAATGTTGGGGTGTTTGGCGTTTAAATAATTAAAAAATTGGTTAGCATGAGGAGGAGGAGGATTGAATAACACAAACGTGCCATCCACGTATTTACGATAAAAAATTGGTTTGAAAGAGGATGGGCAAAATCATCAAGCCAGCGAGTTTCGTGAGAGCATAAAAGAGTATTTGTAAAGGTGTGACCCAGAGGGGACCCAAAATCAAGATCCAGGGTGTTTGCGAGATGCTGATCACTCTACGTTTGAAAGATTGGAGGTCACAGGCAGGGGGAAAGATGGACTGACGAAGATTGTTCCAGAGTTGACCGGTTGAGTAGATGAAAGATTGAAAATACCGATTGACCATTGCGTTAGAGAGTTGGACAGAAAAGGAATGAGAATGTGTGAAAAGTCTGGTACTGCGTGCTCTCCTTAAAGGGGGAGGCATGCAGGTAGAGAGTTCAGAAAAGCAGTGTCCGTTATAATAGCGATAGTAAAGAGAGAGTGAGTCAACATTGCGGCGAAGAGAGAGGGATTAAAGACAGTTAGTAAGAGGAGGGAAAATGATGAGACGAAAACCCTTCGGTTTCACCCGGCCAAGTAGGACTATGTGGGTTGAGCCACCCAACACATTAGAAGCGTTCTCAAAGCATGGGCGAACAAGACTCCTGTACAGAGACAGCAACTGAACAAGGGTGAAGAAACTGTGGAGCCGGTGTTTGTAGAGACTATTGTAAAACATAAAGATGGTGTCTTTTTATGGCTAAATTGAGTAATGAAGTGGAATCGTATTTGTTAAATTGGTCTATTTTGGAATTGGTATCTGGAAATAGTATTCAAACAAATCTCAATGGTTTCTTGTACAGGGACATTGGTAAACAGGGACTCAACGTCGAAGCTGACCATGAAGAGCTTATTAGCATTCGGAACTTTCGTAATTTCCTGAAGAAAACTAAAAAAGTTTAAAATGGTAAAATTGTTGATCGTTAGTTTAGCGAGCAGGGGTGGTGGGTCAAAGAACTTTGCCAGTGCGAAGTAATGACTGGTAAAGGCAGCCAAGATAGGGCGAATAGGGCCATTAGGTTTTTGCACCTTAGCCTGAAGTGAACAACCCATTATCGTATATATCCTTGTTAACGACTGTATTTTTTAGGAGCATACGTAGAACACGATTGATTTTGTCCTCCAAAAGTAAAGACTGATTATGTCAATAAAGTTTTAAAGCATTTTGAATGATACCACAAAATGTTTAAAGGTAAATGATGATCCTTTTAAATTATCTTTAAATGTCGGTTCCTTAGAAACAATTCTCTGTCTGTCTGTCTGTCTCTATTCTAGAGAAAGACATAGGACTTTATAAATATAATGGCCTCAAACCGTCAACGCACTGTGCAGAAGTCGAAAAGAGGCCCTTAAAAATACTAAGTTATATTAAAAGACAGTTCCAATTTAGAAACAAGGAGATTGTAATGTCTCTTTACAATTCACTAGTTAGACCTCAACTCGAGTATTGTGTGCAGCTTTGGTCTCCGTCCCTTAAGAAGGATATAGAAAGGTTGGAAAGGGTACAAGCAAGGGCCATAAAATTGATCCTTTTAATGAGATTTCAAAACTACCAACGTAGATTAGAAAGCTTAAATCTGTTTATCCTAGAGACTAGGAGATTGTGCGGTCACCTTATTCAAGTTTTGAAGATGCTCAGTATAATAGACAAGGTACTTTTAGTACCTCCACTGCGGTAATTTCTTCTCCTATAAAATAGTTAATATTTGGAACCAACTTCCCTTGGACGTTGTTTCAAGCCAAAGTGTAAACTTTTTTAAAAATAGGCTGGACAAAGTTCTGAATATACTCAGGGTATATTCACATAACAGTTTAAGAATCGATTAGATAAGTATTTCGAAAATAGAATTATAACGTAACTCTGCAGGAGCTTGTTTAAACATTTACTCCTACACTTAGTCTTCCTCCTACTTTAGAGAGACGTCTCTAGTTGTGCCCCACATAGCATGGTCAACCATCGAGCAACCCAATTTTTGATCACCTGCCTCATAAACACCTCTAAGTAGAAGACTCTTTCATTCACCATAAGGGACAAGTACAAGGGGATAGATACAGAGACCTCCCACTGGTATGCCTCACCGGAAAGAGATTTTCCTTGCTCTCGTGGTGGCACAACACTGCAAAGAACAAACGACTTAAACATATATCACTTGCCGCATAAACCCCTTTCAAGGCGGAGACCCAAGTTGAAACTCGTCGACATTCAAAGAGTTGACAGACACATACACATGACAGGCATCTAATTGCAGAAAACACGCTCACACACTTACATGCCTTGTTGATAGACTAGATAAGTATTTTGTAGAAATACAATTTCCTAATGAACTAAAAAACTAAAAAAAAAGTGCATGGTATGGATTAGGCGAGGTAAAGTTGCGTTTCTGCCGTCACTTATTTCTTTTTTTTTCTCTCTTCCGTCTCTTAGGTGGCTGGGTGCGTGTGAAGGGTGAGGTCAGAGCATGGTGAGGAAAATCCGATTTCTGTTCTCAGTTCCTGCTTCAACCCCTTTCCTGTGGAAGTATTTCATCACCTTGCCAGCGTGATGGCTTTGCGCGTACATGGGTGTGGATATGGATAATTTGACATTTTCCTCTCTCTTAATCCTTTTGGGGCTAGCCTGGAGTGGGTCATGGAGTCTTCGTTGGACCGATACCTCGGTAAAAAGAGCTGTAAATATTTTGCATAAAATCAAAACCATATGTTCGAGGTTCTTGTGACAATACATATATATACTGTTAGCACGAATATATTATTATGTTAGTTTATACAACGGTGTTATCAAGTGTACGATTTCTATGTGTACATAGTGTAATTGTAGAGCTAATTTATATATTCTCCTCTTCCTGTAAAATTTCCTTGGCTACTTTTCCAGGGTCAAGGTATTTTCTTCAACCTTTTTCCGTACCCGCCTCTGGCGGAAAGGAAGAGGAGGGTGAGGAGAGAGCCTTATGCTTTTCTATCCAGTTTTCTACTACAGCTAAAATACTTAAAAATGAACTAGTTTAATAACAAGAACCTCCCCGAGTGCACTGAAAGGTCTTTGAGGTTTCCTCTTATCCTTGTAACTCCTTGCAACTCTCTCTCTCTCTCTCTCTCTCTCTCTCTCTCTCTCTCTCTCTCTCTCTATATATATATATATATATATATATACAGTATATGGCATTGGTTAACCTTGGTTATGCTTCCGCCCGAATTGTTCATTCTACAGCTTAACGTGAAATCCGAGCAACGACCCACCACGGGTGGTCAGAAGTTAAAAAAGTCCGCATTCGGACTTGACCTTACGACCTCCCGATCAGCAGCCCAGCGTCTTAACCACTAGTCTATCCAGCGTACCCATTTATTTGCCAACCAATTTTTGTTGTTGTATGGAAGGAACTTCGAATTCCATTTACGACGGTTGCTGCAGTTATAAAGAAATGGAAAGGGTTTGGAACAATCAAATCTTTACCAAGGTGTGGACGACCTTGCAAGATTTCAGAACGTACAGCTAGACGGATTGAAAGAACGGCTACTGCGAATCCATGAATGACTGCAAGTGATATTTGCCAAACATCAAGACTGTCTAAAATCGATGTCCATCCCTCTACTGTACGTCGTACATTGAAAAAGAATGATTTGCATGGAAGAGTTGCACGAAGAAAACCTCTGCTACGAAAAGCGCACAAAGAAGCTCGTTTAAAGTACGCCAACGATCATCAAAATGATGGATTTGCATTCTGGAAGAAAGTTCTCTGGATAGAGGAGACCAAAATTGAATTATTCAGGAACAACGAGCAACGGTATGTTTGGCAAATCTCAAATACTGCATTCGAGGAAAAACACATCCTACGGTTAAAAATGGTGGTGGTAGTTTGTTTCTTTGGGAATGCTTTAGTGCTTCTGGTCCAGGAAAGCGTGTTGTCATCACTGGATCTTGAATTCGAAGAAATATCAGGAAATTTTAGAAGAAAATGTATTGCCTTCAGTTCGGGAGTTGCGAATGGGTGGCATTTGGGTACAGCAACAAGATAATAATCCAAAACATAAAAATAAGAGCACTTTAAAATGCCTTCAACAAAAGAATTTCAAGTTTTTCGAGTGGCGCAGTCACAGTCCGGTGTTAGTGTCTCCGAGCAACTGATACAATGAGCAAACCAACCAACCAACCAACAGTCCAGCTCTCAATTTAATCGAGAATTTATGGTTTGATTTGAAAAAAGGTGTCCTCAAGAGAAGCCCTTCGAATCTGAATGAATTACAGCAATTTTCTTTAGAAGAAAGAGTTAAAATTTATATTGAGAGACGTCGAAACCTTGTAGAAAAATACCTAAAACGAATCATTGAAGTCATTCAAGCAAAAGATGGACACATAAATTATTAAATAATTTTGTAAGTAAATGTACGAAAACTTTTGCAGTTTAACTTTTTTTTATTTTCATCAAATTCTTTGATGTTTTACATTATATGCTGGTGTTGAACAATTTTTTTTATTTACTAATTTTTTTTAAACAAACGGTAAACTTTTCCTAAGTATCCTATGCATGGTACAAAAAAGGACGAATATATCGTATTTCCCGGCGTATAACGCGCACTTTTTTTTCCCCCCAAAATACTCCAAAAATCACCCTGCGTTAAAATTAACTCGTTAAAATTGTACATGTGAAGTGAGGTAGGAGGTATATTTTTTCCTAAATTTTTATTTTCCTAAATTTTCTCTTCAAAATAATTTTCTCTTCAAAATTAGGGTGCGTGTTATACGCCGGGAAATACGGTAACTGAAATATTTCTCTGTACGAATACTTATAAGCACCATTGTATCATATATATATAATGGGTGTTGGTTGGATGTGTTCGTGTGTAGTACAAACAGCGAAACAAACAAAATCTTGATTTCAGACTCAACAGGTACACAAAAAGTATACAAGTGTTCCATATATGTTTAATTAGTGATCAAAGAGAGGAATTGGTGTAAGAGACTGATTCTTAAATATTTTCTTACTTTTTTGAGAGGGAAGAGACGAAACAGTTTAATTAATGAGACCACTTTTATACGAGTTATAATGAGGAACTAAAATAACTGGTAAATTACTTTCAAATCATGTTGATCTACAGTATGTGTATCATTTATTATATGTGTTTACTACATGCATAAACCAGTTAATCGCTGCAATAAACAATCTCTCTTCGTAATGTTTTATTGGCCTATGTAATTATTGATTTAGACAGCGATTACTTAAGAGTATGTTAATACCTACAGTATTTAAAATTGCTATTACTATTTTTCATTACTTTTATTTTTATTTTTTATTATTACTAATTGTAATATGAATTATCGTTCCGTCAATAAATTTTTCACTTTTATATATAAATAGATAAACAGATAGATAGAAAGATAGATTCCCTTTGGATGTTGAATTTTATCTTCCCTCGTTCACTTGTTCTGTGTTGATTGATAGAAATTTCTTTCTTTATTTTGACACAAAAAAAAGTTATCTAAAAATACAATAAGACACTGAACAAGAGGTCAACAAACACTCCAACCAATCAAAATTGAATAAACTAACTAGGTGAACCAGAAATTAACCAACCACCTAGCCGTGGCACTAGCAGTTTAAAAACCAGCCAACTGAGAAAAAACTCGGAAACTAAACCACAGTTCTCCTACACACACACACACACGCACACACGTTGCAAGATCAGCCAACCAAGCAAATAAGTAAGTAAGGAGGACATAGTGCTGTTTCTTATTAATAGTAAGCATAAAAAAAACGAACGCAAATTAAAACTTAAAAGATGAAATTCATTTTCAAAATAGCTTTCGGAACACCCTAAAGGTAAAAACAAGTTTTTATCGCCACAATTTCAAACTTCATTATACTGTTAAGGGGAAAATATTTTCTAAGAACATTAAGTAATTTCACTCTTTTTTCCAGGACAACTTTTGTCCCTAAAGGCAACGACCTGATTGACAGCTAGTTTAAATGCCAGACGAAAAACTTGGGCGTAAGATATTCGAAAACTTTTCTAATTACACAACCTAACAACAGTTTTGCTTCCCGGTGAAAACATACTGTTTTATACTAATTATAGGGTACTGATTTCGAAAATGAACTTCATTTTTGCACGTTAGGTCAAGTTTTGTCAGAATATGATGTTTTATAAGGTACGTTTTAAATTAATTTTATGATTATAGTCAGGGGTGCAGTGCCAATTTTATAGGTGCCGGAGCTCTGGTGGGCCTGACAAAAGCCTGCCATTTCCTATCCTGTTTCTATATATGCCACACGATGACTAAGTATTTCGTGTTTGCACTCACTAATTATCATAAAATAAATATAATTATCAAACAAATAAAGAAAAAAGAGCAATCATGTATTTTATCAATTTAAGAAGTTAAAACTACTTAGTGCTTACCAAATACCACCAGTGGGAAGTTTCACAATAATTTCCACAAAGGGTCAGGCGTGATATGTTTTCGGGGGTCTGAAGCAACTCTTGTCCTGGTGTCATCTGCCGATCTGTGGTACCGCAGCCATGATATGGCATATGGCTCAGGATTCCACTGAACTAGAGGAGGTCCATGTAGTTTAACAAACATAAGCGCTGATACATGATTTATGAGAATTCTTGAGCGTGTTGTTGTTATTATCAAGTTCATGTGACTGAATCCCCTCTCACACTCAGCAGTACTAATAGGAATAACTTGTGAACAGCTCAGTAATGGGTGTAAATCTTGGGGGATGCGGCGCCCATGATCTTCCACATAGTCTCTAAAGGCATTTAGTACAGAGTAAGAAGAAAGCTTAAACCTCTTACAGAGAGATGAGATTTCAGCTTCTCCGTAATTAGGTGGTATTTCATCAGGCCAGTAGTCTTTTTCAAGGACATACATTTCATTTAGCAGTGATTTATACATACTTTGAGGTTCAGAAGTTTGAGAACCTTTCATGGATGTTGTCGTGAACATACGGTGCTGCAAATTGTTCACAAGACTAGTAAGAAACTGTTGATAATTAATTAATGGAGACAATTTTTTTGTTGCTTGTTATGGTAATTCCTCCAAACTTCCTCTTGCAGAGGTGCCGGAGCGGCGCTCCGGTGAGCTCCGGCAGCACTGCACCCCTGATTATAGTTCAATAATTTTATGATTATAGTTCATTTTACTTCAATACAAAACACAATAATTGCGTTTTTACTTTTTAGATTTATGATGTGTGCTTCAAGGGGTTGCGTGAACAGTCCAGATTTATTTTGTTACATCTGTGGTCTATTTACTCCAACTTCACAGCGCAGGAATATGACTCCTCTGATAAGAACAGCGTATTATCACTACTTCGGCTGTCATATTGGTGACCAAGACAAAAGATGGGCCCCACATGTTTGCTGCAGTAACTGCGCAATGAATTTACGTGACTGGTTCAATGGTAGAAGGAAAGGTATGGGATTCGCAGTACCTATGGTTTGGCGTGAGCAAAAGAACTATGTTGACGATTGGTATTTCTGTCAGAGCAAAGTAGCTGGCCTTACATCAAAAACTAGGAATAAATTGACTATCCTGTGGTAGCCTCTGCCATCAAACCTGTTCCTCATAGTGATGAGCTTCCGATTCCAACACCACCAGCAGACAAGAATCTTCTGCCAACATCATCTGAAGAGGAAGCATTGTCAGAACAAGCAAATGAATCTTCTGATACAGAGTACTGTCCAGAATCTTCTTCTGAACCACATTTCATAACTTAGCAAGACTTGAATGACTTGGTTAGGGACTTATATCTTTCAAAGGGCAAGGCTGAACTTTTAGCTTCGAGACTTAAGGAGTGGAACTTAGTTCAGGGTGATGTGCGCATTACTTCTTTTCGCAAGAGAAGCTCTGACATATCGCGCTACTTTCAAACTGTAAATCAGCTATGTTACTGCTCAGATTTGGAAAGTTTATTCTCATATTTTAAAATAGAACATGTCCCAGACGAGTGGCGTCTGTTCATTGACTCTAGTAAGCGGAGTCTTAAAGCTGTTTTGTTACACAATGGGAACGTTCACCCAAGCATTCCAATTGGACACTCAGTTCATCTCGAGGAGTCATATGAGAACATGGTAATTCTTCTGAATGCCATCAAGTATGATCAATATAAGTGGAAGATTTGTGGAGACCTAAAAGTGGTAGGACTTCTCCGGGGAATGCAGGGTGGCTTTACCAAGTACATGTGCTTTCTGTGTTTATGGGACAGTAGGGCAACACAGCAGCATTATGTAAAGAAGGACTGGCCACCACGTGAAGCCTTTGTTCCAGGACAACATAGTATGAAGTATGAGCCATTAGCTGATCAAGAAAGGATTATTTTGCCACCTCTGCATATCAAACTAGGGTTGATAAAGAACTTTGTCAAAGCGCTTGACACAGAAGAAGCTGCATTCAAATATTTGCATTCAAAATTTCCTAGCGTTAGTGATGCGAAGATGAAAGAAGGTGTTTTTATTGGTCCCCCAAATAAGAGTGCTTTTAAAGGATGAACAGTTTTTGAGCACTCTCAATGCAAAGGAACTAAGAGCCTGGAATTCTTTTAAGAATCTTTGTGACAACTTCTTAGGCTCAACAAAGTCCCCTCACTATGAAGCAATGGTCACCGAGCTGCTGGATGCACACCAACAAATTGGGGCTAGAATGTCTCTGAAGATCCATTTTTTGCACAGCCATCTGGACTTCTTTCCAGATAACCTTGGCTCCGTGTCAGATGAACACGGAGAGCGGTTTCATCAGGACATTGCAATGATGGAAAAAACTACCAAGGACGATGGAACCTTTGCATGCTTGGTGACTTTTGCTGGATGCTAAAACGGGAAGGCTCTACTGAGTATAGACGCAAATTCAAGAGAACTCGCTTCTAAGAAAGTGAACTATATGTAGCAGATGATATGTAATAATGCATGTGTACGTATCCTTTTTTGTTGTTCTGTTCTGTTTTACTACAAATACAAATAAAAGTAGATTTATAAGTAGGTTTTCAAAAATGTCTTCTCTCTGTGATACTGAACTTTCAAGTTTTTAATGTATTCTGCCTGTAAACGTCTAAATAAGGGTTACAGATATCTATCATAGATAACCTGACCCAATAGAGAAAAACTAATGTCATTTTCAAATTCAGCACTCCAAAATTAGTTTAGATCACCCATTAAATTGGGAGAAGCAGAATTTTTAATTTTTTTTGTAGACCAGTGTTATTAATCAAATTTTAGTTTTTGAACATTTTTGCAAAGGTTATATAGGCTAGTCTAAAACTTACTATAGCTGAGAAAGAAAGACATTATCATATTATCGTATATCTACATATACCTTGCAACCTTGCAGATATTTTAACTTTTATTCAGACTACGACAGAAACATGTGTTATCGTTTCATTGGACAAGAAAACTAATATACAGTTATACAGTGTGTATATATATATATATATATATATATATATATATATATATAATATATATATATATATATATATATATATATATAAAGGAGCTGATCCCTTATATTATCATCGATAATATAGTTGTCATGTAAAGGCATGACAACTATATTAATTGAAGTTAGTGATATTATATCCATTTTATATGAATCATATATTAAATATTTCACCTTGTTCCTTCCCTTGAAACGAAGAACTTTAATTTTTAATTTATACGGTATTAAAACTGGGGTGTATATATAGGGACATTTTTAATTAATACAAGCAATGTCGAATTAGTGTATGGAGGGGTACTGGGCATAGAAAAAGTGGGCGCCCCCATGATCGCCAATTTTCTTTTTTCTTATTGAAATTCCAAAATTTTGACTAGAAACGATAGTAAATAATAGGAATGTAATAAAAATCATACAAATAATATTGATACGGCAGCCAAAGGTTGTAAAGGTAGCAAGACGTAGTAAAACTCGGGTCCCTGAGCCCGCGCAATCCGACCTTGAATACAAGTGTAGGAAGAGAAGCAGTTGCTATGGCATCATTGTCTCCACGGATTTGTTTTTAATCTCCGTCAGATTCTTTGTATGGAGACTGGAGAGTGCTGAATTTTAAGATGTTTATAATAAATTTTGTGGCGTTTTACTGAAACTGATAACATAAGAATAAGAAACCGACTCGAATATGTAGTTAGTTTTACATCTTGGAATAGGATTTAACAAAATTATGGAGCCTTTATCTACAGAGTGGACACAAAGTCCCTTTGCAGTGAAATTACAGCATATACTGTGTGTATGTTGCCCTTGTTTTTCATGCAAAGGGACTTCGTGGCCACCTTGTACAGTGTCCCCTGATGAAACACTTCCATGAGATAAACGCCAGGCTTTTGTGGATACTCAGGCTCAAAACTTTCAAGCATACATACACCTTTCAACTCCTCTCGAGTTGGCCTGGTGAAGTAGTGAGTTAGTTTCTTGTACTCTCCACTAGTGATGTAGCGGATGTCACTTTTTTCACATCCGCGGATGCGGATGAGGATGTTTGATTTCAACATCCGCGGATGCGGATGCGGATGCGGATGTCTACATTTTCGTTATTTTTTAGGATATATTCGAGATTTGTTGTAAACGTATATAATAAGTTATTATATAGAGAGAGCTGTAGCTATAATGTAATATAATTGATTAATTGTACAATAATTGCTGTACTTTTCTCTGAACATATAAAATAATATCAAGCATCTAACTAATATAGAAATCAATTAGTGAATTCGTCTGCAAATAAATTCGTTATATTTTGTTGAGTTTCAGCCACAATTAGAAACCATAATTGTGTTACCAGGATGCGGGACGTGAACCCAACTCAAATGCACCCCACCGACCTCTTTCCCCAACCTCCACCCTTATAGAAAGAGATCTTTAATTAGCTTGATAACTATTTATATTAAGTTAAAGTTTTATTAGGCATATTTATAAATGAGTAATTAAAATAAAGTAAACTAAGATGTTCATCGTTTAATGTTCAAACTTAATTATAGGAAGGTTATGCTTAAGGAACATTAATTTTCTGCCTTTTCTGCTGCCAGTCTGTTTCTCTTTTCATCATATATTAATCCAGCACTGCTAAATAATCTCTCGCTTGGTACGTTTGTTGGAGGACAGGCTAAATGTTTCCTTGCAAGTTTACTCAAGTATGGATAGATATTCTGCGTATTTTTCCACCAACTAATAGGATTGTCACATGCAGCCAGGCGTTTTTCTTGGTGATAGCTCTCGATCATTTTTACTACATCTTTTGACATCGCGTAGGTCTCGTCATTGCTGCTTGACTCAAGAAACTGAGAGACAGATTCTGTGATAGATTTGCTTGTTGAAGGTGTTGGTTCTGTCACTGAAACTTTTATTCTTTTGGTGGGTGGCGAAGCGACAGATTCAAGAGATTGAAGCTCTTCAACTGCTTTGCCAAGTGATGATTTAACTCGTTCTAATGTACTAGGTGAAAATAACTTAGCTTTGTAACGTGGATCTAAGTAGGTTGCAAGAGAGTAACTTCATACAAGAACAGCCTCTCGTCTTGTCGCTTGCATCACTTTTGCGCACAATGAACTAGTTCTATTAATATAGTAGAATTTGATAATTTCCGCTTATTAATGACGTTTTATCTCAACGGTCCACATCCGCACGACATCCGCAGTCCAAAGTGCGGATGCGGACGCGGATGCGGATGCGAGAAAATGTGCGGATGTTCCGCGGATGCGGATGCGGATGTGACCTACATCACTACTCTCCACCTCACATAGCCAGGTACGCCGGCTCATCGGGGATTGTTCTGAGCCAGGCGTCTAATCTTCTTTTGTAGATGTCCAATGCAACACCAGTCGTGTTCCTTAGGTCTTTGGGCAGCTGATTAAACAGTTTTGGTCCTCTCACAACAAAACTATTTTCTTTCAGGGTTAAGGATGTTCCCTGTCTCGCCTTTAATGTTGGAACACGACACAGTCTTCCTTTTCTACTTTCCACTGTTGTTTGAGAAGTTACAGGGTTCAGAGTAAGATTAGGGACTAGTTTCTCCATTATTTTCCAAGTGTAAATAATGGTGTATCTCTCTCTTCTCCTTTCCAGTGAATATAAGTTTAGTTCGCGTAACATTTCCCAGTAATTTAGTTCTCTGCACCCCTTGATCTTGGCTGTGAATCCCTTCTAGCTGTCTAATGTCTTCTTTTTTATCTGGGGATGTTAGGACCGAGCAGTATTCCAATTTGGGTATTATCAGTGTTTTCAGTAGAGGAATCATTATATTCCTATCCCTTCGTTTAAAGCAGGGGTTCCTAACCTCTTTGGCACTGCGCCCCCCTTTGGTCAACCTTGTATCCATGGCGCCCTCCATACCCAAAGGGCGAAAGTTTTCATCAGTTCTATATGGACGTCTAGAATCCAGATAATTATAGGATTACTAATAAACAACATCAAAGCTCATGTGTTTATGAGATGACGGATGTCAAGTTTTCCCTAACGAAGTAAATTACCCATATATATTTTTGGGAATATATATTTGAATGGCATTTGTTGACCGTTGACCACCTCACGCCCCCCCTAGGAATCTCAAACGCCCCCCAGGTTGGGAACCGCTGGTTTAAAGGTTCTCAGTATCTGCCTAGTTATTCTCTCTGCTCTGTTTACTGCTATCTTATTTTGTGTTTCAAATTTCACATCATCAGTCATTACAACCCCTAAATCTTTTGCTCTAGAATTTCTCTGAATTTCCTCTCAATTTGGGGTATAATATTCCATGGATTTTAGGTCTTCTCTTTTTCCGTACCTTAACAGCTGAAATCTCAGTGTTAAACTTCATATTGTTGTCTTCCGTCCACTTGTAGATTCTCTTCATGTCGGTTTGTAGAGGTCCTATATCTTCTGTGTTTCTTATTTTTCTACTGATCTTTGTGTCATCGGCAAAGGATGTTACTGTGCTATCTCTGGTAACGTCCTCATCTATGTCAGTTAGCACGATTATGAAGAGTAGTGGAGCTAATACTGTTCCTTGTAGTACTGAGCTAAGGACCTCTGATTCTGATGAAGATACTCCTTGTACTGTAACGACTTGCCGCCGCTCACTAAGGAAATTGTATATGCATTTCCCTACTTTTCCTGTTATTTCCATATATTTCAGTTTATGTATTATGATTCCATAGTCACACTGTCGAACGCTTTGGCAAAGTCTGTGTATATTACAGCATAGTTTTCATTACTTTCAAGTGCATCAATAATGTTGTTGTAGTATATATATCATATAGACTGTATAATTTGATACTTGTTTCACTGTGATATGTATTATGTCTGATAATTAGAATATTTTTAACTGGCATAACTTTAGGGGATCACCTGAAGATCAGGGCCCCCAGCCTTCTTTAGTTAGCCTTATAAGGCTAACTAACGAAAATATCACGGCCGAACCTAACCAATCGTTAGGTCAACTGTACACCCTTGACGATTGGTTGGTTAGGTCGTGGTTTTTCGTTAGTTAGCCTTATAAAGCTAACTAAAGGAGGCTGGGGGCCTGATCTTCAGGTGATTCACTTTAGGAAATAAAACAGCGCCTTACCCTATTTATTTATACATGAACTCCAATCTATTAATTAGGCTATTAATTAGTTCTTTAATTTTTAAATGTTAAGTAACTTGGACAATTATTTTCCACCCAACCCACCTTATAAAGTATATAATATTCATATTATTGAAAACAAGATTAAGTTTAAAAAAAAAGAGATTTGGCAATTCAGCGCAGCATTTTGGACATTTGCCACAGCAGCAAGTCGTCGGGCAGATGGGAATTTGCCTGACTTCGAACATTAAAACTTGGTTATTCGGTGGATACAAAGTAATAAATCAATTAAAATACTAATTAACTTTACGTATAGTGAATATCCAAATGACTTTATAACATTATAACTAAATCATAAGATTTACATCATAACACGTTTCAAAGAGAGACGTCAGGCTTAAAATTGTTTGCCTGAAAAGAGGTGGAATTGTGCATTTTTATGCGAGTTGTAAGGCTTTGTTATTTGAGATGATAGATGGATGGCTGGAAATTTTTAGCCTGACAGTTTATAAGAGGTGGGATTGTGTTTTGTTAGTTTTTTGTTAGTTTTATGTTTGTTTTTTATGTTTGTTTTTGTGTTAGTTTTTTTGTCTTAGTTTTTTACGTTAGTTTTTTAAGTCCCTAGCAAGAGAAATAACAGGTCAGGCTTGAAGTTAAAGCTAGGTGAAAATAAGATGAAAGGTTTAACATTTTTTCATAGAGCATCATTTGGCCCATACGCTCATTTCAGGGTACCAGCAGCTCGCAGCAGCATTACCAGGTAAACAGGGGGTCGAGGTTACTGACGAGGCTCCCGTACGCAGTTTATCACCACTGAAAGCAACAATGCGTCTTCTTATCCCAGTTCAAAGTATATCCAAATTCATATTCATTTTCGCGCAGTTTTCGTTAGTTTGTATTGTAGACACCTCCAGTTATCAGTCCTGGTGCATGATTCATCAGGAGCACATTAAGTTCGTGTTCCACCCCAAGGCAGCACAAATAAAACAATTAGCAACAGGAGCTCTCGGGGTAGTGGTCGAGGATGAGTCTGTTGACGATTAATGCCAGCTTGTGTCATGCCAGCGTGTGATATGCCAGCTTGTGACATGCCAGCGTGTGATATGCCAGCGTTAAATTTATATTATTAAAAAAAAAATTAGACTAACACGAAGTTAGATGTAGCTCGTAGCGTAAACTAACCCACTTTTTGTTATACTCTTCATACTTTTTTTTTGTTCTTTTCTCATCCTCTCTTTACTTGCATGTCTGTAGTTTGCGTAGTATAAGTGTTTTTTTGAGTTAAGACTGTTTGCATGGTTTGTAAGCGTTCTTTACTTCTTTTCATCTTTCACCCCTTTCCTATTTTCTTCAACTATTTTTCCGACTTGTCGGCAGTGGCCGGCGAATGATGATGGGGAGTCTTTCTCTCTCTTTTTCTGAATGAATGTTAACCCACGAATAATAGGTTTTAATACTTACTTAACTTCCTTGTCTCTTCTTTTAACGCCCTAGTCTCTTCTTTTAACTCCCTAGTCTCTTTTTTTAACTCCCTAGTCTCTTCTTTTAACGCCCTATTCTCTTCTTTCTCTCAGACTTAGCTTAGATTGGATCTTAGGGTCTTTGTTAGCCTTAGCTTCTGTAGATCTGTAGATCATCATTCATTCATTTTCCCTTTCATTATATTTCGGCATTCAAAGATTAAAGTTTTGTAATTACGTTGTTGTTATTTAATTTAAACTTAAGTAAAGTAGTTTACCATAATTAGCGGTAATAATTTTTATATATTTGTTGACTGAAAACGAAGTAAAACTTAGAGAAGAATAATTATTTAAGAATAATAGTCTTTTTTCTGTATCTGTCGACTCGAAAATAAACTTTAGTTATAAATTCAAACGAAATAAAATTTAAAGAATATTACGCTTTTAGGTGAAATAACATCCCAAAAAATACTCAACCCAGAATACTGTAGAACTGGGGGGAAACCCTTAGTCCTTAACCTTTTGTTTTCTGTATTCTGTAGTTACGATTTTAATACTTCTCCAGTGTACTTCCTTCTAATCTAATGTAGTTCTCCAGTTCTTATTAATGTAAATATTATTTAGTTTTATTATTATTATTAATTATTATTATTATTATTATTAATAATTGCAGACAAAATAACCTTGTTTTCCTCACAAAAGTTTGATTTTAATCGTTGGATTTTAATTTCCTTTCGATCGCTGTAATTTTGCTATTTGGTTTTTGTCCGAAATTTTATCTTTTATATATATATTTTGTTATCGTACGCAGGATTCCCTAAACAAATATGTACAGTATGTATATATATATCTACCCTTTATAGCGCAAAGCCGCCCCAGCTTGGAACATAAAACGTTAAATTAAGAAACGAATGTATTAATAAAAACACGAAAAAACCAGTTGGAGTTTCCAAATATAAAGAAAATTAACAAAGTAAATTCTATGGTTAATACGAGGCTGCCTAAATAAAAGAATAAATTCAATAGCTGGACGAAATCCTAACCTAACCTAAACTACTTAACGACATTAAATATTTAAACAAGTATAGCACTTTAAATTATTTTCAAATCAATGTGCAAATAAGAGTTATTAAGAGAGAACACGCTAAGCGAGTTACGAATGGGATGTCGCGAGATCTGGCTTCCAATTTCGTATCCTAAAAATAATAAAAAAATAAAAATAAGTAATAAAATACAGTTTATATAAATAACATTTCACCGATAACCACAAACTTAAGTACATAAATACCTATATATACTCGTACTGTAAATCAATTAATTTATAATAACATACATAATATGTACACACTTTACCTCTTTCGCAGAGGACAATTCTTTGGTTATTCAAGTTATATTTGTTTTCAATTCACATAAATCTAATTTCGCTTTTTTATATATATATATATATATATATATATATATATATATATAATATATATACACGGTGAACCAAAAGTAGGTGGACAGTAGGTTGAATACGGTTTGTGTTATATTATATTATAACTATGGTGTTCATTATAACTATGGTGTTTGTGTTTTATTATATTAAATATTATAACTAAATTTATTTAAATTTTATTTTGTATTATAGTATACAAAAAAATTAAATATGTATTCTCAAAATAAACGTTATCATTTACTGTCCACCTACATTTGGTTCACCCTATATATATATATATATATATATTATATATATATATACACAGTATATATATATATATATCCTCTCCTTGGAGGAGACTGTAGACACCAATCGGCTAGCGAAGTACTCCAGGGGGGAGGGATGTTAGGCAGGAGATAGGGAGTGCTGGATCTTCCATTTCTTCTGTCATTGTCGTCTTTAGCTGATCTTTTTCCGTCTCATCAACCTTTTGAGGAGCAGTCCAACATACTCTCAAACACAATTCTCCCTCTATTCTTCACTACTAAACACTAAACAATCTTTAATATATATATATATATATATATGGCATCAGCAGCCTCGGAGACCTTGATTTTGGCTCTTTCTTATAAAGGGGAGGGGGACTTTTTGCAATATCCGCTTCCTTTCTACACACACACACACACACACACACACACACACACACACACACACACACACACATATATATATATATATATATATATATATATATATATATATATATACTGTACCAAAAATCTCCCTGGCTTTCTGACGTTATTTCTGAAGCTGCGCTACAACAATACTTCGCGTTCTGTCAACCCGCCTCAATTCCCACCTCGACAGGGAATCGACAACGATCCTTATTTTTTTCGATACTTACTGGTACTTTTATTTGAGTAACACAAAGATGATGCCAATTTTTTAAAAATACTTGAATAATGTATAATGTGGAGTCAAACCTTGACCTAGCGTGGCTGCGAATGTGTTTAAAATTCGAAACAAACTCATAGATGCGCCTCGGCAGTGGATACCGTCGCTGATAACGAATCCATCGGTCCCGGGATCGAGACCCGGTGACCGCAGGCGGCGCGCAGCAAAACCCAGCTGTTCATCTTTCCACACAATAAAGAAATTGGTTGGTAAATAAATGGGTACCCTGGGTAGCCTAGTGGTTAAGATGCTGGGCTGCTGGTGGGGGTGGTTCGTATTCCACGTTAAAATGTAGGTCTAAGGTGGAGTGATAAGCTTGACCTTCGTCAGAATGAACAATTCGGGCGGAAGCAAAACGAAAGTTAACCAAGGTTATAGCTTTGACATTCATTCCGGGACAAGTCAAGTATTTTACGACGCTTAATAATAGTCAGTTGTGAGGGTCAAAAAGTGACGCAGAGCTGCAGGCCAGACTGTTGCGGCCCATTGTGTTAACTTTTGGATTATTATTAGCCAGTATGCACTATCAGGAGTCAAACCCTCTGATGTCTTACAGGGAAACGGTGTTCCCCATTGAGTCACGGGCGCTGGCTTTTACGGTACATGCAGTAAACTTCCAACGAAAAGCGGCCGAAATATGGTTTTAATTTTCAGAATAAAATTTGTCATTTAAAACAAACCTAATAACCGAAGTGAGGTTGGTGGTTCGGATCCCGATGATGATGGTAATAATAATAATAATAATAATAGAAGAGAGTAATGGACCGTATTAGTTGGCCTGAGCGCTGTGCTAGTTTCTGGCCCTACTCACGCATTAGTAATCATTCGGAGTTCCATTTTAATTTTATAGTAAGCATCCAAAATTCTCATGGAAATAGCCTGCAATCATAATTTGATTCTATAATAAATTATTATAGAATCTATAATAAATTATATATATATATATATTAGTGATCGTCTGAAACGTGGATGAAATGTAACTATCCAATATCCATATTAGAGAAAATGATCAGAAATAAGAAATGTCATCGTATACAGGGTGGTCCAGAAGTCCTGCCTCATTTTAGTGGATGTGACAATATTTTTGGACAGGACTTTTGGACCACAATGTATAATATAAGACTATACACAGTATTGGTTACAAATAAATTTTCTAATGGTCTCTATAAGTTAAGCATCAAGTCACCCATATCTTATACGACTGACATAAGAAGGGTGATTCCAAATCTTATACCGACAGGATAAGGCATATCCAGAGTCTAAAGCAGGGGTGGGGAACCTGCCGTCCACGACCTAGTTTTTAATTGCCCTCGGACAGTTTGATTATTTAAATCATACAATATTTACATTTTAATTATGTCCCAAACTATTTTTAAAGCTGCAATTTGCCCGCTAAAGAGTATTTTAGTCGAAATTTGCCTACCACACAATAAAGGTTCCCCACCCTTGCTCTGAAGGGTTGAAGAAAACCAAGCAGATAATGAATTCGAAATTAGAATCTACAGTTAAATTTTGATGAACGGTTATAGTAAATAGCTGTAAATATGAGCTCCTAACTAGTGTTAGTGAAAAGTGTACCAGAACTAATATTTATTATTAAGGAAACGTATGAACTAGGAAACAAATCAAAGTTATTAGAAGCTGAAATGGTAAATGTATTATATCAGTTAATATTTAATTTAAATGCATTTAATCAGCAGATTGTATATTGATATATTTTTTTAATGAAATAAAATTTGGATTCAATAAACATCAAACAACTTGATACTGTGGTGATATTGGCAATTAAAATAAATTATAAAAAATTCCCCTAAATATTAATATAACTTCAAAGTTTAAGGTAGATAATTAAAAATAGTTATTTTTAATGAAGCAATCCAAGAATAAGCACCCCAATTAGACCCCAATCCAAGAAAAAGCACCCCAGTTAGACGCCAATCCAAGAAACAGACCCCAGTTCGACCTCAATCCCAATTAAAGGATTTTAACATCAACATTCCTCGAAAACTTTGTCCAGGTCATTGCTTGATCGCACTTAGCACACAACATCACTTTCTTAATAAGGTCTTTTCCCTTACACCAATTTATTACTGGCAATGGATCTTCAACCAATAATGGTAACACTTCAGTTTGAAAAGTTGATGCTGTTATCTTGCCCTCAAACTTCTGAATGGTTTTTACATTTCAGGACATATTTATAATAGGGTGGCCCAAAAGTTCCTTTACCGAACTTTTGGTAGCAATACTCTGAGGCTTTCACTAGAAAAAATACCAAAAACATATTTTACGTTTATATTTATGAGCTACCAAAAAATGTACACCCAAATAACAAATGTAATTGCAACAAGAATGGGAATGAATGAAAATGAAATGAACAGGCTAAGTTAAATGCTCAAAATGGCCTCCATTCTGTTGTATACAAGCTTGACAGCGTTTATAAACACAATGACATATTTTCTTGCAAAGTTTTGATTATTTGCCAAAGCCTGGAATTCATCTTTTATTCTGTCTTTGAGATGCTCCAAACTTCTAGGTTTTGAATGGAATACTTTATCTTTCAAGAGACCCTATACCGCGAAGTCACAAGGAGTTAAGTCTGGAGACCTTGTGGCCATTCAACATGTTTCGGCCAAGAATTGTCTGACGTTTCGTCCATAATGAGGCGGAGCTCAATCTTGCATCCAAATTATGGAATAAAAATTTTGTAAACCCCGTAACTGTGGCACAATAATGGCACCTAACATTTCTAGGTAATTGTCGCTAGTCACCGATCCATGAAAGAACACAGGCCCAAAAGTTCCAAAAGATGATATTCCACCCCATACGGTTATTCTTGGTGTGTTTATTGCCTCTTCTTCCACCAGATAAGGATTTTGGGGACTGTAATAAACACAATTGTGCCTTTTAACTTGACCATTCAATTTAAACTGAGCTTCGTCGGTTCAGAGAACTCTTTTCTCGAAGCCTTCATTATCATCACATCTTTCAACATTGACAAAACTCTTCACGTCTGTCCGAATCGTTTTCATTGAGCTGTTGCATTAGGCGCGGCTATATATATATATATATATATATATATAATATATATATATATATATATATATATATATATATATTAAAGAAATATGACACAATACACAAAAACTAAAATTCAATAATCTCAGTAAAGGAACTTTTGGGCCACCCGGGTAAAATTATTAAATGCCCGGTTAGGTTAATTGAATGCCAGGTTAGGTCAACTGTACGCCCTTGACGATTGGTTAGGTTAAGTCGTGATATTTTCGTTAAAGCTAACGAAAATATCACGACTTAACCTAAACAATCGTCAAGGGCGTACAATTAACCTAACCGGGCATTCAATTAACCATTTTAGAGCAATTAACTCCATTTTAACTCCATTTTAGAGCAATCCAAGAATGAACACCCTTGTTCGACCCCAATCCAAGAAAATGCACCCTAAATTGATTTGGGGTGCTTAGTCTTGGATCGTTCCTTCTTTTTAATTGTTGTAGAAACATCTTGCACCTAAATGCGTATTTAATTACCGAAATTACAAAACAACTTAGTTGTAATGTAATTAACAGAATAAAAGTATAGTTAATAATTTATGAAAACAAAATAGTCATACGCAAGTTTCTTACTTCTCATCATTAGAGGAGAGTGGAGACAATCAACTTTACTTTTTCATTTATATACAAAACGCATTTGAAAACATCTGTAATGCAGTTTTTGTACAATAAAATTTAAAATTTCATAGGCCCTATATGACAAGCTGACATTCCTCCCACACACCCTTGACGCATCAGTGTCCTCTCTATTGGTGACCTTGACCTTTGGTGCAAGAACCCGAGTCTTGCTCGCGAAACATCGCCTTGTGATGATCCATGTGTGTTTGGAGTTTCATGAATTTATGTTAAATAGTTAAAAAATTATGAGGTATACCTCCATTAGACCTTTGACCTCTTTTTGTGACCTTGACCCTTGATATAGGGACTTGAGACTTGCTTAAAACACATCGTCTTATGATCATCCATATGGTGTGTGTGTGTGAAGTTTCATCAAGTTGTGTAGAGCAGTTCAAAAGTTATGGAATAGACCTCCACTTGACCTCTATTTGTAACCTTGACCTTTAATACAGGGACTTGAGTCTTGCCCAAAACATATTGTATTATAATGATCCATACATGTGTGAAATTTCATTAATTTATGTAAAATGATTAAAAAGTTATGGCATGGACCTTTATTTGGCATTTGACCTCTATTTGTGACCTTGACGTTTGATGCGGGGATCTGAGTCTTGCTCAGAAAACATCATATCATAATGATCCATACATGTGTGAAGTTTCATCAATTTATGTTAAACGGTTCAAAAGTTATATCCCAGATACTAAAATGTGACAAACAGACGAACGGACACGTGCGATCCAGTATGACCCCCTCCAAATTTATTTTCTCGGGGATATAAAAAGCATGAAAAGTTACTAAATGGTAAAATTATTTTCCTTTGGGTATTTTATTCTTTTTGGCAAAAGTAATAAAATTTCAAGAACAAAACCCAGTCATTACTGATTAGTACTTTTTACGCTTTTCGGAAATTTTATGTCTGTAGGCGAACCTTTTCCCGAAACTGTATGCTACTCTTTCCTGTCCAGTTTTGTTTGCTCGTTTTATATCTGAATGCTCAGATCCTACTATGTTCTATCTATTCCTTCTTTTGCCACTCGTATATCACCACATTCAATATGGAATAATACCATACTAAGTTAAATTAATAGCAATCAGTTCGTTCATAATAAATGCTATTAATATATGTTGACATTAATTGTAGTAGTATGTACGCATTTGGTGGGAAGGGGTGGGGGATGCCAGTGTCAGTGACGGGAAAGGGGGAGAGGGAGGAAAAAGGGGGAAAAGGAGAATTTAAAAAAAAATTTATCAAAGGGGGAATTTATATATCTTTGGTTTGCTTCCACCCGAATTGTTCATTCTGACAAAGGTCAAGCTTTTCACTCCACCTTAGAACTACAATTTAACGTGGAATCCGAATCACGCTCCACCACCAGCACAGCGTCTTAACCACTAAACTAACCAGGGTACCCATTCAGTGCCGGATTTAGGGGTGTGCGGAGTGTGCTGCCGCACAGGGCCCCCACATTTTCGTGGTTGTATAAAATAATTTAATTGCTGCTGCGTTAACGTGTTAACATGTCCCGTCACGTGGATAAATATATGGTAATTGGTTTATGTATAACGTTACATAGTAAAGAAAAAGATCAAAATGGGTGAATTCATGGCTAAATCATCACCAAGAACCTCAAGTCTACATTTCCGAACGTCGAAATCATGTTGCGTATGTACCTCTGCTTCATGATTGAGTATTGAGTTTACTAACATTATCAGTGACTTTGCTTGCCGAAAAGCACGCAAAGTCTTTCTGTAAATAAATTTCTTTTTTTTTTTAATAAAATTGTTTTCTGAGATGTTTGTGTTTTAGTAAATAAAAGGAAACAGCAAACAGGCTTCCACAGTTTGACCCCGCATAGGGACCCCACATCTTGACCCTGCACAGGGCCCCCACAGCTTGACCTCGCACAGGACCTCCACAAATCTAAATCCGGCGCTGTACCCATTTATCTACCAACCAATTCCTTTTATTGTGTGGAAAGATGAACAGCTGGGTATGGTTGCGCGCCGCCTGCCGTCACCGGGTCTCGCTCTTGGAGCCGATGGATTCGTAGTAGCGACGCTAACCACTACACAACCGAGGCGCATCAAATATATATATATATATATATATATATATATATATATATATATATATGCTTCTGCTTTTATGTGAGTATGAACGACGGTTCAGGATCAACCTGCGGTCATCTCTGCAGCATCCCGCCTCATTTGCGGGATTTGGTAAAGAAGGAATTGCTGTCTGATCTCCTCCTGCCCTCGTAGGCAGCTACGCATGGCTGGTCAGGGACTTTGCACAGGAATCTGTGCAGCTAGTTCTTGAAGTTATTCAAGTCGTGTGCTGGTGGTTCCTCGCTTCTTTTGGTAAGGCATTAAAAAGCTTTGGGCCTCGTATTCTGAGGGTATTTTTCATCCTCGTTTTCATGGCCCCCTGTCCCACCGCAGCTGGGACAGTACAAAATCTGCCTCTTCTCTCATTCCAGTTTGTATCTATTTCATTTCTAAGGTTAGGGACAAAGCCCTCAAGTATTTTCCATATGTATATTATTGTGTATCGCTCGCGTCTTCTATCAAGAGAGTAGAGTTTCAGGGATTGTAGTCGAGACCAGTAGTCTTCACCTTTCGTTTTCTCTATCTTAAGAAGACATAAAAGTTCCTTGTATATCTTCAATGTTCGCAATGTCTCATTTTCTGCATGGGTTTCTAAGTACTCAGCAATATATATGCGTGTATCTGACGTCATACTATGAACTTTAGTGGCCGGAGCTTAATTATACAAGTATACAGATAGGTTAATGACCCTTGTTTTTAGTTCATTCGTTTTTCTATATCCACCCGAAGAGGATGCCAGTGGACATCGAAACTGTTGTGGAAATAAACGCTGTCTATTAGAGTGGGTTTTTATTATTATATTTTGACCTTCACGTAGAAAAAGTGAAGTTTTTTGTATTTGTTAATGACCCTACTGATTTCCTTATCCTCTTATCTCTTTTTCAACAGCTGTCGAAATAAAAAACTTGCTGAGATACGAGTATAGGGCCTTACACACACACACACACACACACACACACACACACACACACACACACTCTACATAAATGCATTTTCTGGTCGTGGCTCAGCCCACTCGGCGCAGTTACATATCAAAAATATTTTATTTGAAAAGTTGTACCCTTTGGTATCCATCTTTGATCGCACCTTTGTAAATATAAACCATATCCTGATAAGAGGTCACTACGCAAAATGAATCAATGAAATACAGTATAACGTAATAAATTCTCTCTCTCTCTCTCTCTCTCGCTGAACATATATTATTATTATAGTTATTATTTACCCCGTTGGGAGTCAGACGACGATTATTATTATTATCATTATTATTATTATATCGCCCATCCCCGTTCCCCAAGATCACTTATCTCCAGTCAAGTGACACACACACACACACACACACACACACACACACATACCGTCGCGCCCACGTTCGCCGCTCGCGTATCGACAAGCGCCTGACTGTTTGCGACCCGTGTTTGTTTTTGTGCATGTAGGTAAACAGTGCTCTCATCACGTGAAAAATCTGATGAAATGTTATCAACTTTAGTTAAACTCCAATTTATACTATTGGCAAAACATTCAGACAGCTCAATCTGATATCTATTTCTATTTTATTATTTCAACAGGGAGGTACCTAACCAATACAAAATAAGTAAAAATTTAGAAACAGCTTGATTCCTCAGAGAGTTCTACAGATCTACAGAAGCTAAGACTAACAAAGACCCTAAGATCCACTCTAAGGTTAGCCCGAGAGAAAGAAGAGAGTAGGGGGTTAAACGAAGAGAATAAGGGGTTAAGTAAGTAGCAAAACCTATCATTCGTGAGTTAACATTCATTCAGAAAAACAGAAAGAAAGACTCACCATCATCATCCGCCGGCCACTGCCGTCAAGTCGAGAAAATAGCCGAAGAGAATAGGGAAGGGGTGAAAGATGAAAAGAAGTAAAATAAGAACGCTTACAAACCATGCAAACACAGTCTTACAGTAACTCAAACACTGTCATACCATACAAACTACAGACATGCAAGTAAAGAGAGGAGAAGAAAAGAAAAAAGTATGAAGAGTATAACAAAAAGTAGGTTAGTTTACGCTACGAGCTACATCTAAGTTCGTGTTGGTCTAGTTTTTTTTTTAATAATTTTATTGCTGGCATATCACACGCTGGCATGTCACAAGCTGGCATTAATCGTCAACAGACTCATCCTCGACAATTACCCCCAGAGCTCCTGTTGCTAATTATTTTATTATTTTAAACAACGTTAATATTTTTAAAATGCTTTTCTAAACGGTTTCTAAACATATTAACGCTGGTAGAGTTCACGACTGGCGCGGGAAGATTATTCCATTTATCAATTACTTTAAACGTAAAAAGTTTTTAGCGATGTTAGTAATGAAACGTCTGCCACGTAATTTAAGTCCGTTATTACGAGTATTGCTATTATCAAAAATGAATAATTTGTCAAAATTTACGTTATCGATTTTATTAACGATTTGGTACTTGTAGGTTATCTCCCCCCACCAATTTTGACAGAATATTTTCGTTAAAACTAATGAAAATATCACGACTTAACCTAACTAATTAATTATCAAGGGCGTACAGTTGATCTATTAGTAAAAAGTAAATACTATTCCAGAAACAAACAATGTTATAATTAATAATAGATCAACTGTACGCCCTTGATAATTGGTTAGGTTAAGTCGTGATATTTTCGTTAGTTTTAACGAAAATATTCTGTCAAAATTGGGGGGGGAGATAACTTACAAGTATCAACGATTTTGAAAACTTCAATAAGCTCCCTCCTTAATCTCCTAGTTTCGAGTGAACGCAAATCTAACTCTTTAATCTTACCTTCGTAAGACTTGTTGCGTAGTGACGGAATTAGTTTCGTGGCTCGTCGCTGAACCCTTTCCAACCTATCAATATCCTCACGCAAATACGGGCACCAAAACTGAACGGCATATTCTAAGTGAGGCCTGACGAGGGACTTATAAAGGGGCAATATTATAATCTTCGATTTAAATTCGAAATTACGCGCTATGAAGCCTAACATCCTATTAGCTTTTGCGCAAGAGTGCAGGCACTGGTTCCTAACTTTTAGGCGTACGCGTATCTAAGGATTTAAATCTACTTCCTCGCGAATTGAACCTATATTTACTGGAAAGGAGAAGAGAGAGATACATCATAATTTACACTTGGAAAATAATGGAGAAACTAGTCCCTAATCTTTACTAGTTCTAATGGAGAAACTGATCTTTTAAACTATTTCCCCCCCAACATACTCTTTTCAACAATCACCACCCCAATGTTGATCTTTTCAACTATATCCCCCCAAAGTTTAAACTCTGCAAATTAACCAAAATAAGATAAGAAAACAATGACAACAAATTTATTATTTATTGCAAACATATAATATACAGAGAACCATTATTTACATAGGCTAAAATATTTTAATATGCTCACATAAGTTATTAAAAGCATTTCGATTAAATCTATCGCGCCACATAAATTCTTGCAGGTACCAGTGTAAGAAATCGCGCTTGCATCCCATCATTTCTTTAATGCGTTGTTTATGCTTGTGCCAGTAAGATTCTATGTGCTGCGTATGTACACCGGAATATTTTGTCCAGTTTAACACAACACCACAGGTTTTGCAATTATCATAAATCTCAGTTTGAGTAAACCTTTCCGCTTGAGCCATTCGATTGCTGGCTGTGGTTCCTCTCCAATTAAAGGCAAAATATTTTGACGAAAATAATGTCTGTCCATTACAAACTGGAACTGTACTGATGGGACTATCTAACTATGGCTGATCTTAGTTCCAGAAACTTTAATACAGTTCGACAAAATATTTTCGCGACAGTTGATTTGCAAATATAAGAAAGTTTACTGCAAAACCCTGTAATAGAATTTTCGGATCACCTGAAGATCAGGGTCCCCAGCCTTCTCTAGTTAGCCTTATAAGGCTAACTAACGAAAATATCACGATCTAACCTAACCAGTCGTTAGGTCAACTGTACGCCCTTGACGATTGGTTAGGTTAGGTCGTATCTTATATACATATCTTAAAAATTCTATAATGTAAATAAGATGAGTAAAACCTGTTAAATTATCTCCCCCTAATACTGACCTTTTAAACTATGTCCCCCCTCTCTGAGACTGGAGGGGAAATAATTTAAAAGATCCTGAGAAACTAGTCCCTAATCTTACTCGTTCTATCAGAATAAATTTTTTTATTTTTAGAATTCACCCCAAGTTGCAAACTTGTATAAACCTTATTTCTGCACATCAAAACCCCTGAGCCTAATTCCCAAATAAATTAGTTTTTTCTTATTGTAAAAACAAAAATTGAAAAGGTTTGTTTTACTTTAAACCCTGGAGAATGAAAGTAAAAGATAATTCACCAATTTTATATCCATTTGAAGTAATACAGTACTCATATTAGTCTATACAGAGCCGGATTTAGACGTGTGGAGGCCCTGGGCAGCCTCCATGTGGAGGCCCCCCTACCTTAGGGGAAGACATAATTGAAGTCATCCATAAGATTCATAATATAATTAACATACATACACTTTCAAAACATCGTGCACTCTTGTGTCTGTCCATTCCACTCATTTCTGCAAAAAATGAAAGCCTCGGGTTACTCGGGTATTCCATTATAGTGAGAGTAGGCCTAAAAGAGTAATAAAAACAAAATAATAATCAGTACACAACAAATAGTAATTGGTAAAAGTTTATGTACTACAGTGGTATTGGATGCGCGTGTTTTTTTGTTGATCATCTATCGGGTTTTTCTAGTTTCGGGTTTTTTCTATTTTGATAATGGCTTGTCAATATGTGGAGGCCCCCAAGATGTGGAGGCCCATGGGCAGCTGCCCACTTTGCCCACTCCTAAATCCGGCCCTGAGTCTATAGTTACAATAACATAAAGAAACTATATACTTAAGGTATATTTGGCAGGTTGACTTAACTTCTGACTGACAAAATATCAGTTTTTTCCAGTTAAAGCCAGGAAGCTAATTTTTTCACAATGTGAGAGCGAGTGCATCCAAAGGATCATCTTTTGTCTGAGGGTTAACAGGATAAGTGACCAAATCAACCCAACTCAGGAACCAGCAAGCAGGAGTGAACCAAAGCCTCACCAACTGCTTTGAAATGACCATAAAATTTTTAATATACCATGGCAATTTCAAAGCTTTTCTTTTCATAGAGGATGGAAACCGTGATAAAATTAATGAGATTTAGCTGAGATGCACGAGGCTTCTCTCAAATATATGATCTTCAGTTGCAAATACCATAACAGAGAAATCTGATATGGACAAAAGGAGAAGAAAAATAAATGATTGAGGAATAGATTCGGAGTAAAAATTAAAAAAATTAATATTTCTTAAAGATGAACTATTTAATTAAGCCTTTAGCCTTGGCAAAATACCCCAAAAAAATTATGTATAAAATTCCTTTATTAAATTGTATTGCAAATCGAGATTTATGTACATTTTAATAATTTCAATGATGAATGATGAAAATAGCTAAAACATTTGAAGCCACATTTATATTTTCTATCATGTCAGTTTAATCTGGCATCAGTGACTTGTTTTGTGGTTTCCCTAATTTCTTTTCATTGTGAAATAAGCTTAAAATATTCACGTAAATAAGATGAGGAAACATTTAGTGTTTCTAAGTTTCTATTCTCAAAACCTATCTGATAATAATGCATGGTTGGTTCTTTTAGAAATATCAATTTTTTGTAACATTTTCTGGGGTTCTGGTTTGAGTTAACCTAAAACTGTGCAAAGGTTCTTAAAAAGTACTTTTCAGTTATAAAAAAAACAATCCATCATTCAATAAACGATGGATGTTACAATGTTAGGGTGTGTGTGTGTGTGTGTGTGTGTGTGTGTGTGTGTGTGATCTGACTGGAAGTGGCTGACCTTGGGGGATAGGGATGGGGAATATAATAATAATAATAATAGTAATAATAATCGTTTACCGAATCCCAATGGGAAAAATAATAATAATAATAATAATAATAATAATATGTTCGGGTGAGAGAGAGAGAGTGAGAGAGAGAATATCGTTAATCGAAATATCGTTAATCGGTGGCATCGTAAACCGAGGGACCACTGTGTGTGTGTGTGTGTTGTGTGTGTGTGTGTGTGTGTGTGTGAATAACAGGAAAAGTAGGGAAATGGATATAATTTCCTTTAATGAGCGGCGGCAAGTCGTTACAGTACAAGGAATATCTTCATCCGAATCAGAGGTCCTCGGCTCAGTACCACAAGGAACAGTATTAGTTCCACTACTCTTCATAATCATGCTAACTGACATAGATGAGGACGTTACCAGAGACAGCACAGTAACATCTTTTGCCGATGACATAAAGATCAGTAGAAAACTAAGAAACAACAGAATGTACAAGTGGACGGAAGACAACAATATGAAGTTTAACACTGAGAAATTTCAGCTGTTATGGTACAGAAAAAGAGAAGACCTAAAATCCATGGAATATTATACCCCAAATGGACAGGAAATTCAGAGAAATTCTAAAAAAAGATTTAGGGGTTGAAATGACTGACGATGCGAAATTTGAAACACAAAATAAGATAGCAGTAACAGAGCAGCGAGAATAACTGGCAGATACTGAAAACCTTTAAACGAAGGGATAGGAATATAATGATTCCTCTACTGAAAACACTGATCATATCCAAATTGGAATACTGCTCGGTCCTAACATCCCAATATAAAAAAGAAGACATTAGATAGCTAGAAGGGATTCAGAGAAGCTTCACAGCCAAGATCAAGGGGTGCAAAGAACTAAATTACTGGGAAAGGTTACGCGAATTAAACCTATATTCACTGGAAAGAAGAGAGAGATATACCATTATTTACACTTGAAAAATAATGGAGAAACTAGTCCCTAATCTTACTCTGAACCCTGTAACTCCCCAAACAACGGTGGAAAGTAGAAAAGGAAGACTGTGTAGTGTTCCAAAATTAAAGGCTAGACAGGGAACATCCTTAACACTGAAAGAAAACAGTTTTGTTGTAAGGGGAACAAGTCTGTTTAATCAGCTGCCCAAAGAAGTAAGAAACACGTGTGTGTTGCGATGGACATCTTCAAAAGAAGATTAGACGCCTGGCTCAGAACAATCCGATGAGCCTGGCGTACCTGGCTATGTGAGGTGGAGAGTACAAGAAACCAACTCACTACTTCACCAGGCCAACTAGAGAGGAAGGACGACAAGCTTGACCTTCGTAAAATGAGGAATCATCACACAGGACATTTGAAAGGTTGAAAGGTGTATATATATATATATATATATATATTATATATATATATATTATATATATATATATATATATATATGTGTCCAGAAAATTCGGTCTTGAAAATTCGGTCTCAGAAAATTTGGTCTTGGAAATTTCGGTTAGGTTAGGTTAGGTTAGGTCAAAAAAATTGCCCCGAACTAATAATGCCCTCGAAGCATTTCATTCCGCATTGAAATCATCAGTTACAAGCAGACTAAAATTTCACATTTGCAACGAGGAGACAAACCAAGTAAAAGAAAAAATATGAAACACTCGACTCGCGCATCGAAATACTTGCGCAAAAGCATGTTGAAAGTGATAAAATTGCCTTCTTAAAATTTGTTGCTCATACTGTAGCTTAATTTCATTTTAACTTTTCTTTTCGAGTCTCAAGGCCGAATCTTCCAAGACCGAATCTTCTTTTATGTTTTACTTATTATTTAGGGTATCTTTTTTACTTTTAAGTTTTAAACAACAAAACAATTCCTTTAATAAATCTTTTCAAATTCTCGTTTATGTTTTCATTATAGCTGGCAAATGTGACTTAAATATTTTTTGCTATCTGAGCTCATAGATTTACTTCAATTTTCTAAGACCGAATTTTTCGAGACCAAATTTTCCAAGACCGAATATTCCTAGCACCATATATATAACCTTTGGTAACCTTTGGTTTGCTTCCGCCCGAATTGTTCATTCTGACGAAGGTCAGCCGTGTCACTCCACCTTACACTTACAGTTTAATGGGGAATCCGAACCACGTCCCACCAGCAGCCCAGCGTCTTAACCACTAGGTTACCCAGGGTACTCATTTATCTACCAACCATTTTCTTTGTGTGGAAGGATGAACAGCTGGGTTTTGCTGCGCGCCGCCTGCCGTTACCGGGTCTCGATCCCGGGGCCGATGGATTCGTTGTCAGCGACGCTAATCACTACACCACCGAGGCCCATTATATATATATATATATATGGGATTGAACTCAGAATGGTCCCCTGAAGTTTTTTATGACACACACAGACCGTGTATGGAATAAGGAACTCTTCTGGGAAAATTAAATCCACTATAGTCCAAATAAGTAATGGTAATGACAAACACTATAGTTTTTCTTTTTCATGATGTTAGCCCAACGTGGCGAGTGACCCGTTGCCCACGTTGGGCTAACATCATGAAAAAAGAAAAGACTATAGTGTTTGTCATTTACCATTACTTATTCGGACTATAGTGGACTTAATTTTCTGAGAGTTCCTTGCTCCATGCACGGTCTCCGTGTATCATCTATATATATATATATATATATATATATATATATATATATATATATATATATACACACTTTTTTTCTCAAGTTTAGGTTAGGCTTAGTTAGTTTAGGTCAGGTTACCTCTATAGTTTGTTAGGTTACAAATCTCTACTTTTTAACTTTTTTTGAGGGGGAGGGACCACCCCAACCCTTATCTTATCACGGTTATCTTATCAACCCCTCCCCCTCCTTTGAGGGATTAAAATTTGGCTTTTTCTCCTTTTCCCTCTTTTCCCTCGTTTTCTGGCACTGGCACCCCCACCCCTTCGCACCAAATGCACACATACTACTATTCTGTTGATATTGGAACGACCTTCATTCTCAACGACCTTCATTATAAGCGACCTTCAGTATAAAATATCTGAAAGCCACTGAGTTATATTATTTGTAACTACATTTAACAAAGTTTATTAAAACATTAATATATTTGCATGCATTTACTTTTAATTACGTTGATATATATATATATATATATATATATATATATATATATATATATATATATATATATATATATTAAAATTAAATATATATTTAAAACACTGTAATTAATTAACTTCATATTAACATATTAATTTGTTCACAAATTTAAATTTTTAAATTTTCATTAATTTATGATTTTTTTTAAATTCTCAATCGCTGTCGTTGAGTCAAAGAGAATCCTGATCAATTTAATTTTGTATGACCGAAAAAACAACGATACCACTTGAAAGTTACAATAAATATATATCAATAAACAAATAAATAAATAAATGGACTCAAAAATAATGCAAGAAATCTCATTTTAACTGAGAATTTAATGACTTGAAAGCGTTACTGACTGATCACTTCCACTGCCAACTTCCGATATCATTTGGTTTATCTGAATCCTATATTTTGTTCAAGATACGTAATACATATCTAGAATGTTTAACTTCCTGGCAAAAATGAATTGCTCAAAATATATGCCACATCAGAGGTTAGACTAAACCATGTTCCGTCTGTAATTCTATTTCAATGTTATATTTTTTCATGTTATACGCTTCAAATATTAGTTCAATTAATATACCATAATTGTTTGTTTTGTTCACATGAAAAAAATATTTTTTGAAACGAAATGTTGCAGTCATTATACGAGTTAATAATAATAATAATAATAATAATATATAATAATAATAATAATAATAATACATTTATCTCTGCACTCTATTGTCAAATCAACCCAATTTTTTTCTCTTCATTAATATTAAAGTAGTGTTAATATAGTATTAATAATTTTAATAATATTAATACTTCTCGGTAACATTATCATCTCAAAACTTTGATATACTATATAAATAATGAAATTAAAGCTTTTCATTCCTGTTTGTAAACCGTTTGTATAAATTTAATCAATATGATCGTGATTCTTGATTCTAAATGATTGTTCTCTTGTTTGAATATTTTATCGTTACATGTCTTAAGCTGAAAGTGGAGGTTCTGCCATTATTACGTATACTATTATGGATAAAAATAATATAGTTTACAAATACATTTCATTAATACTCGCTTTGTCATTTCTCGAGAGGCAGAAGAATGCAACCACACTAGTCTTTGACCAAAACTTTGTAAAGTCCCTACCCTTGTATAACCACAACTCTGTCTATAGTTACAAACGTGTCAAGGTCTGATGATGAAAATGGAAATATCCCTTTGCTGCTATCAAATGTCAAACAACTATTTTTTGTAAATTATTAAGTTTCCAGTCTTCAGAGAAGAGGGCAATATTATTATTTTCATCTTTTTAGAAAGTTTGTATAAATTCGACTTTGAAGTTTAACATTCTTTTCAAATATAATTTATTATAATGAAGGAGTACCAAACACTTGAGTTAAATATAAAACATTGTTTAACGAAATTTAAGTAACTGGAAGATGAAATGTATTTGTACTTCTCAATAAAGTATAGTAGAACGTCAAGTTGTATGAGACGCGAGATTTTATAATCACCAAATCTTAGAGCAATATGTTAACCAACTAACCAAATTACAACAAATGTAATATACTATACTCTTACTCAGACAAGGACTGACCCAGCCAGTCTGAGAAATGAGGAAGGGGAGCAGTGACGAGCCCGCTGCACGTTGGTGGCGTTACTACTAGAGGTGGAAAGAGTACATCAGTACTCGAGTATTCTTGTACTCGAGTACGTGTATTTGTTGTACTCATATTCGTACTCGAGGTAATCTGAAATCGCTGTAATCGTACTCGAGGGAATCTGAAATAGCTTACTCCCAAAAGTCTATATTTTTATTCGTACTCGTACTCCTCCAGTTACAAATTTTGGTATTTTTTCCACCTCTAGTTACTACCCGCCTCAGTACCTTCAGTACGACGAAAGTTGTAAAAAAGAACAGCCAACCTACTATACCTTAATAAACTAATTAGGTGAAATAACAAATAAATTAATAAGAAAAATCCTGTAACGCAAGGCAACTTTTCATTATTTCTTAAATTAAACTATATCAGAACAAGAACACTTCTTATTCACTAAACCCAACCTCATTCCCAGCTCGAAGGAGAATTGACAAAGCTTCCTATTTTCTCGATGGTCTCTTTTATTTGAGAACAGAATGGTGATGCAATTTTTCGAAGTACGTGAATAGCGCCCAATAGGTGGCGTTAAACGTAGACACAAACAATAAGTATACATAAATATAGCGTTTAAAATTCAAAACGAAAAACATAGCTTTGAACTAAATAAATAAATAATATATGTTATATTATCTTCATTTCCAATTTATATTATTTCGTTAAAACCATATAAAGCCTGAAGCTATAAAAACTTGAAGTCGCTTCACGATATAAGTGACGTACTTTGTGTACCTAAATACGTTCCTAAACGGAACTGCGAACAAAGGGTTTAGATTATTTTAAGAATTATATTATTCATTCATTATTTCCTTCCAAACGGAAGTCACACGAGCTGAAGTATAACGAAGGCACCTTGTGCTTTGACGTCACCACCTCATGCGAATGACGCAGAGGACTTCGTTTTTTCTCACATGAAAGGAAGCGCTTCACACCCTTAACTCAGATTCTTGAGCGCGGAGGTCAGACGCGGATCTCCGGATAGGGCTGGATGCCCTATTCGTTATTACCTCCCTTCGAGGAGAGCCAACAGACAACTTACGATTAAGCCGTTCAGATTAAGCCTCGCGGTAAGAAAGGCAGGAATAGCTCGTAAGAAATCTTGGGTAAAATCTGACGAAGTATAATAAATAACTCTGATTTAAAGTAGGCGGCGGTAGGGGAAAGTCTGTGCCTACTGATTCCGAAATTTGATATAATTTAGAAATAAGTAACTTTGATTTAGAGTCGAACCCGAAATGATTTGACTTCCACTTGTTTATATTTCAAATATTAAGGCAATCTGATTCAAGCACATTAAACAAAAACTTTGTCAAGCATTTTCTTGTCCCCCGGACCCGCCAACACATTCTGTCTCAAGAGCTTGAGTAAGTACGCAGCCGCGACGTCTTCAGGTCTACTTCGTCGGGAGTCTTATAGTTCTGTTACACGGGGAAGGTAGAAGAAAAGAAAGAAAAGTGTAACATATATATACACAGGGTGTTTATAAAGTCCCTATCTATTTCAGTGAAAACGTAGCAAAAAGGGTAAAATTCAGTAACAATATAATAGAAGGCGTACATTTAATGAATACTTAAGCATATGATTCTACATGAGCACCATCAGTATCTCTACAGAATTCGAATCTGTCAGCGGCATTACGGAACACATTTTGGAGCATGACAGGGGTTATTTTTGTAACTGTTGTTACGATAAGAGCACGTAAACCTTGCAGATCTGTAACCCTCGTTTGATAGACGTTTGATGTGATAAAGCTCCATGCAAAGAAATCCAAGGGCGTTAGGTCAGGAGATCGAGCCGCCCAGGGCCTGTTGCCTCCACGTCCAATCCACCGATTTGGAAATCGTTCATTTAGGTACTCCCGAACAACGTTTGCGTAATGACAAGGTGCCCCATCTTGTTGAAAGACGACGGTGTTTGAAATGCCATCTGAATGAAGCTGGGACATTTACGCATTCGTATCGTAACAGCAGTTACAAAAATAACCCCTGTCATGCTCCAAAATGTGTTCCGCAATGCTGCTGACAGATTCGAACTCTGTAGAGATACTGATGGTGCTCATGTAGAGTCATATGCTTAAGTATTCATTAAATGTATGCCTTCTATTATATTGTTATTGAACTTTACCCTCTTTGCTACGTTTTCACTGAAATAGATAGGGACTTTATAAACACCCTGTATATATATAATCGGTGTAGTCATAGTTTAAGTGGAAGTATGAAGAGTTAAACATCTCTTTACATAGAGCACCATTCCACCCATACGCCTATTTTAGGGCACGAACAGCTCGCAGCAGCATTGCCAAGCAAATGGGAGGATCAAAGTACTGAATAGTCTTTCGTACGTGATTCATCACAACTGAAAGCAACAATGTGCTCTGTGTTAGTTTAGTCCAAAGAACATCCATATCTGTACTCAATTTATTGCAACTTTCGTTAGTTTGTATTGCAGACACCTCCAGTTATTAATTATTAGTCCTGGTGTATGATTCTTCGGGAGCAAGATGCACTGCAAGTTTGTGTTTCCTCCCCAAGTCCGAACAAATTTACCTGTATCGATCACAGTTATACTCGTACAACCTCAGGCTTGCTCTACATAAATTAGACAAATACCACAAGTATCCGCAATCGCAAACCATCCGTATACAGGCCTAAATTTAGTTTAGAATACTATTTTTTATATAGATCTGTAGAATCAACACAGAAAAACACTATTTGTAAACTCAAGCGGAATACAATTTAAAGAAGGCTCAGGAGAGAAGAACGGCATGGTATGGGCATGTAATGAGAAGAGACGAGAACTACGTTGGGAGGAGGGTGTTATCTATGGAAGTGCCCGGGAGGAGGAAGAGAGGAAGACCGAGGATGAGGTGGAAGGATCGCATCAGGATGGACATGAGCGATAAAAACCTGACGGAGGAGATGGCGCAGGATAGGGAGGAGTGGAGAAGTATCCGCAACAGCGACCGACCCCATATAAATGGGAATAATAATGCTGCAGAATGCTGCTCACCACACTCTTACAAGAGTGTGGTGCGACCAGCAATAATGTGGAGACAGTACTCATGACGAAGGCGCTGGAAAACAAGCTAGAGGTGTCGTGTGGAGTGACTAGATGGGATAGAGTGAGGAATGAGTTAATAAAGGTTGGACGCATATCTGAAAAAGTGCGCGAGGCAAGACTACGATGGTTCGGACCGTGAAGAGGAAGGACGGAGGGTACATAGGAAACAAGATGTTAGATATGGAACCGCCGGGTAGGAGAAGAAGAGGAAGACCTCGGAGAAGATGGATGGACAGTGTTCGGGACGACCTGAGGGAGCGGGAGCGGGAGCTGGATGTCGAGCTGGTACAGGATAGACAAGAGTGGAGAAGGAGGATCCGCAGCAGCGAACCCGCGCAATTGCGGGACTAATAATGCTGTAGAAGAAGAAGAATAGCTTTGTTGTTCTGACTCAAGTTCGATTTTAGCTGTTTTATTTTCATTTTCTTTCGATTGCCTTAATTTTACCTATTGTCTCTTTCCGAAACTTTATCCTTTTATTGTCTATCAACCACGCTCGTATTTCCCTTCAAGTTCGCACTTCCATATCTCATTTTATAACTGTTTTATGTGCCCGAAACTGTATGTTATATATGTAGTCCTATACCATTGTTCGCCTATCTATTTTTAATTGCTCCATGATTTCGTATTTCTTAATTATGTTTACTATCTGAAATTATTTTCTTTTGTAGTATACCGACTAAGGACTTCTATATCCTAAACGCTTGTATTGTCGTAAAGTATCAATTTATTTTTATTTGTTTTTTTTATGTTCATACCCCTATATGGTTCCCATATTTATTTCGTATACATCTTTTCATATACTCTCTCTGTACACACACACACACACACACACACACACACACATATATATATATATATATATATATATATATATATATATATATATATATATATATATATACAGGGTGTTTGAAAACTTTCTGTGCAAATTGTAATGGAGGATAGGCAACACCAAGACAAACCCTTTTCGTCTATAAGTGTATGTCCGCTGACGTCACCATTCGGCGCGAGAGGGCGCCGCTGCATTTGGCTAAAAGGTAAAGTGGGCTAGACTCGCGCTTGCCGCGGGCATTCTTAAATCGGACGTAGTACGCGTAACATGGAGCGCTTCACGACTGCTGAGATAGCTGACATGCATATGGTGTATGGGGCTGCCAATGGAAACGGAAGAGCTGCTGTGAGGTTGTACCGACAGCGCTTGCCAAACAGACGTGTGCCAAACCACCAAACGTTTGCGCATTTGCATCGGCGACTGCGAGAAACTGGAACATTCCATGCAAACATGCATGACACTGGTCGGGAGAGAAACGTGCGCACTCCTGACATGGAAGAAGAAATCCTACGGCGATTTGAGGACAATCCAAGCGCAAGCACGCGAGGTGTTGCACGTATCCTGGGTGTGAACCACGACCTGGTCTGGAGAGTGTTGCACGAGCAGCAGTTACATCCGTTTCATCGTCAGAGAGTCCAGGCATTACAACCTCGGGATTACCCTCTTCGTGTGGAATTCGCACGCTGGTTTCTGCAGCAGACAGCGGTGCAGCCTAATTTTCCGGCTTATGTGCTGTTCTCAGATGAGGCCTGTTTCACACGTGAGGGTGTGTTTAACATGCACAATTCTCACGTGTGGGCGCACGCAAATCCACATGCTACACGGGTGCATGCTCATCAAGAACGGTTCGCCGTCAATGTTTGGGCGGGTATCGTCCATAGCAAGTTGATTGGGCCGTACCTGCTGCCTGCCCGACTCCACGGGCCGGTTTATCGGATATTTCTTGAAGAAGCGTTGCCGGAACTGCTGGAAGATGTTCCCGTGGCTATTCGTAGACGAATGTGGTTTCAACACGACGGGGCCCCAGCACACTCCAGCAACAATGTGCGGGATTATCTGAACGCCACTTTTGGGGACCGATGGATAGGCCGGGGTGGGCCCGTAGCCTGGCCACCGAGATCGCCCGATTTAACATGCCTCGATTTCTTCCTGTGGGGACACATGAAGAACCTCGTGTACGAGACTCCCATTTACTCAGAAGAAGACCTCGTAGCAAGAATCGCTGTCGCCGCTGGAACTGTTCCCGAAATGCCGGGAATCTTTCGACGCGTACGTCGGTCAATGCTTCGACGCTGTCGGGCATGCATTGATGCTACCGGTCGCAACTTTCAGCACCTTCTTTAAATAAACATGCCTTCTTTAAATAAACATGTTACGCGTACTACGTCCGATTTAAGAATGCCCGCGGCAAGCGCGAGTCTAGCCCACTTCACCTTTTAGCCAATTGCAGCGGCGCCCTCTCGCGCCGAATGGTGACGTCAGCGGACATACACTTATAGACGAAAAGGGTTTGTCTTGGTGTTGCCTATCCCCCATTACAATTTGTACAGAAAGTTTTCAAACACCCTGTATATATATAGATAGTTATATACAACATATATAATGGGTGTACACAAAGTCCTTTCCCGATTATAAATTTTAATAATTACATGAAATCCAAAGAAGACGCAGTAATGCTTTGTTTTGCATGTTGTTGCGTAACACATCAAGTTTATTATGTTTCTCATTAAATCTCAGCATGTGCGCCATTCGTTACACGTAGCACAGCCAAGCGAAATTCGAGTTCACGCCATACGTTCGTTAGCATATCCATCGTGACACTGTTGATGGCATCGCAAATCCTTGCACGAAGAATGTCAACGTCAGCAAAAGGAGTATGGTACACATAATCCTTTACATATCCGCACTCATGCACTAACAAACCCCAGTGTGGAGTCTTGCTGTGAAATGATGGATGGTTGAAGGTCTGGTTGGGGGAGTTACAAAGGACTCGAGCATGTCCAGCATGTCCATGTCTTCACCAAAGAAGAATGGGTCAATCACCCTGTCATGCATTAATTCACACCAAACATTGACTTTGAGGCTGTCACGAATGTGTTCACGATACGAATGTGAAATTTCGGACCTCCAGATACGCACATTATGACGGTTTACCTTCTCTGATACGTGAAATGTGGCTCAGTCAGAAAAGAAAAAACTTTTTTCAGGTAATCATTGTCTTCAATGAAGCTCAACATGTTAACTACAAACTCTCTTCATCTGGTTGTAACGCTTGACCTATCTGCAATTTATATGAATGCAGATGCAAGTTCTTCCTCAGAATTTTGTGTATTGCCTGCGGTACCTGAAGTTGCCGTGAGGTGCGACGAACGGACTCTCGAGGGCTTCGTTGGAAAACCTGTTGGACACTGGCAACCATTTCATCTGAAACACTGGGACGTCTACTCCTAGGCTTGTCCATGACACTGCCTGTTACCAGGAACTTGTCGTACCAGTTCCTAATGCTATGACTGGAAGGAACGTTCTTGCCATAATGACGGCAGTAATTCCTTTGGAGGGTAATCACGGACTTTGACTCCGCAAACCAAACAACACATCTTGCTTTCTCCTGCGGAGTTGCCATTTTGTTTCGGTCAGTCATCAATGGCTTCCAGTCAGGCACAACAGGATCTGCAAATAAAAGAAAAAAACTTGGTGTTATGCAACAACATGCAAAACAAAGCATTACCGTGTCTTCTTTGGATTTCATCGAATTGAAGTTTCTAATCGGGAAAAGATTTTGTGGATACCCTGTACATTCGCATGATGTATGTATGTACTATTAATGAATGTACGCGTTGTTAGTGAATTCAGCAGCTTTTACGTAGCTGAATTTATTTAATATATACAGTATATATATATATAATATATATATATATATATAATATATATAACGTAAAGAACGACGCTTGTATAGGAGAATATTCCGCGCAAGATGAGGAGGAAGAACGAAACAAATGAAAAAATGAGGTAACCACCCGGGAATCGAACCCGGGATCTTCCGATTGCCGGTCAGATATGATAACCATTACACCATGGTGTAATGGTTATCATATCTGACCGGCAATGGTTATCATATCTGACCGGCAACCTGAAGATCCCGGGTTCGATTCCCGGGTGGTTACCTCATTTTTTCATTTGTTTCGTTCTTCCTCCTCATCTTGCGCGGAATATTCTCCTATACAAGCGTCGTTCTTTACGTTAATTATACTGCGTGTTTGCAGTTAAAATATATATATATATATATATATATATGTTACAGGTAGAGTATGAAATTAAGCATTGTGTAAAATGCCTACAAGCTTTCGGCAAAGTATGAAATATAAAGATTTTTATACTTTTCCTCGGTATTCTCTATAATGGCTGACGTCATACCGGCAATGTGTCAAATCGAATTACCTGCACATACGCTGCGCAAATGTTTGTCCTTGAATTCAATTTCAAAACATGCGTTGTCGCGAAGCACCCTCATTTCCTTTAAAATGGCAGGAGTCAGTGATCGTGTAGAAGTTATGAAAAGACTTTTTTTTCATGTCGAATTAAACAAAAGTCGATGGATGGTGTTTTAAAGCAATTGTACTCCAGATCGCAGTTTTCGGCGTGCAAAAGCAGTCTACTGAGTTCGGGAAAAGTTCCGAAAGATAAGGAAATATCACTTCGATCTGTTGCTACTCAACAATCAATTGGAACAGGACAAGGATTTGTGAAATGCTTTTGCAAAACTTAATGCGAAACTGAAAAATGTTTCTACGTTAAAAACGAGGTTTTGTGTCAATCTAATGCATTCGAGTTTATCATGTTGTAACAGTAATGAATATGACTTTGAATATGAATTCAATTGTAATATTAATATATTTAATTATAAATGCAGTACCTTTCAACCTTTCAGGTTCCGTGCGATGATTCCTCATTTCACGAAGGTCAAGCTTGTCGCCCCTCCTCTCGAGTTGGCCTGGTGAAGTAGCGAGTTAGTTTCTTGTGCTCTCCACCTCACATAGCCAGTACGCCCGGCTCATTGGGGATTGTTCTGAGCCAGGCGTCTAATCTTCTTTTGAAGATGTCCACTGCAACACATCGTGTTCCTTAGGTCTTTGGGCAGCTGATTAAACAGTTTTGGTCCTCTCACAACAAAACTATTTTCTTTCAGTGTTAAGGATGCTCCCTCTCTCGCCTTTAATTTGGGAACACGACACAGTCTTCCTTTTCTACTTTCCACCGTTGTTTGGGGAGTTACATGGTTCAAAGTAAGATTAGGGACTAGTTTTTCCATTATTTTCCAAGTGTAAATAATGGTGTATCTCTCTCTTCTCCTTTCCAGTGAATGTAGGTTTAGTTCGCGTAACCTTTCCCAGTAATTTTAGTTCTTTGCACCCCTTGATCTTGGCTGTGAAGCTTCTCTGATCCCTTCCAGCTGTCTAATGTCTTCTTTTTTATATGGGATGTTAGGACCGAGAAGTATTCCAATTTGGGTATGATCAGTGTTTTCAGCAGAGGAACATTATATTCCTATCCCTTCGTTTAAGGTTCTCAGTATCTGCCCAGTTATTCTCTTTACTCTGTTACTGCTATCTTAGTTTGTGTTTCAAATTTCGCATCATCAGTCATTACAACCCCTAATCTTTTGCTCTAGAATTTCTCTGAATTTCCTGTCCATTTGGGTAAAATATTCCATGATTTTAGGTCTTCTCTTTTTCCGTACCTTAACAGCTGAAATTTCTCAGTGTTAAACTTCATATTGTTGTCTTCCGTCTACTTGTAGATTGTTTCATGTCTATTTGTAGAGATCCTATATCTTCTGGGTTTCTTATTTTTCTACTGATCTTTGTGTCATCGGCAAAGCATGTTACTGTGCTGTCTCTGGAACGTCCTCATCTATGTCAGTTAGCATGATCAGTATTTTAATATTTTTAATACTTTTTTTTAAAATGTTAGTATTTTAATATGAATTTCAATATTAAAAATATTTTGTGTTTCTATAGTGTTTGTTTATACCATTCTCTAATATCCCTGTGCACAATAGATTAAAGTTATTTTCCGTGAAGATATGCCTATACAGCGTTGGCATTCTATATATGATACTATCTAGGAATTATATAGAATACCTAGGAAAAGTATAAAAAATCTTTATATTTCATACTTTGCCTAAACTTGCAGGCATTTTACACAATGCCTAGGAATTGTATGCAATACCTCGATTATATGCTTTGCCTGTAACATATACAGGGCCATTCAAAAAAGATGCAACAGTTTAAATTGCTTATATTTCGTAATATTGTTAACATACAGGAGTGATTTTTGTATTAGTTTACAGCGTACAATTGGGAGTTTTTATTTAATGAAAACATGTTCAATGTGTGAACCACCGGCATCCAAACCCATTTGCAGTCGACGTTGAAAGTTGGCAAGTACTGTGCGTAGAACGTCATGAGTGATTGTGCTGACAACAGATGAAATTTCCTCTGCAGCTCACTAATTGTGAGAGGATTGTTTCTGTAAACATTATCTTTCAGATATCCCCATAAAAAAATAATCACATGGGTTGAGATCCGGAGAATATGGTGGCCAAGACCATCCACGAAATATAAGCAGTTTAAACTGTTGCGTCTTTTTTGAATGGCCCTGTATATATATATATATATATATTATATATATATATATAATATATATATATATATATATATATAATATATATTATATATATATATATATATATATATATATCCGTAATAGTTTACGCAAGAAAAACTGACATATGCAAATTGCTTTGTGAATTCGAGTTTGAACGTTTACTGAATTAATAAATACTCCATATGAAGCCGTATTTTTTATGCTCTCTCTCTCTCTCTCTCTCTCTCTCTCTCTCTCTCTCTCTCTCTCATTAATACTTATGAAATTGAGGTACTACCACGGCCAGCTAATTCTCCCGAACTTAATCCGGTAGAAATCTTGGAATATTGCTAAGCAGAGGGTCCAAAACCGTAAACCAGGAACACTTAGTGAACTGAAGAGGTGTTTGATGACAACCTGGCAATCGATAACTACAGAAGAATGCAGGAGGCTTGTTGACTCGATGCCACGTCAACTGGAGTCCATAAATAATTATATAATCAGGGCTAAAGGTGGATCAACTAAATACCAAGAGGCAGAGTTAAAAAGTCTGATAAAGGTTTAATATATTGGTAGTACTAAATAAACATAATGAATTTATCCTATTTTTTTTGTAACACCTCTCAAGATATTCTAATATTTTGTTATGTCGCTATGCATTAACTTTTCACTTTTTAATAAGGATTTTGCTATATTTTAATTGTTTATCAAAACTGGCATACAGCCGTGTCTTTTTATCATAATGACGTCACAGATACTCATTATTCCTCACAAAGGTGTATAACTTAAAGATATTAAGGTCATGAGCGCATCTGAGACAGTATTCTATTTTATTGGTCGAGAGTTGCGTATATATATATATATATCACACACACACACACATATATATATACAGTATATATATATATATGGAGAGAGAGAGAGAGAGAGAGAGAGAGAGAGAGAGAGAGAGAGAGAGAGAGTTACAAGGAAAAAAGTACCTCAAAAGGCCTTGCGGCCCATACCGACGACGTACCAATGGCAACGGGTGCCAGGGAAAAATTCCTACACCGTCAAATAGTGTGCAAGATTCGGTCTAACCTTTTCTTGAACAGATCCACAGAAGAACTGGTCACAACTTCTGAAGGTAACCTGTTCCACGTGTCACAGATCTTATAGGTAAAGTAATTCCCACACACACTAGTGCTAAACCGTTTCAAATCCAACTTTCAACAATTGTTGCGAGTTGAGTTATCATTTAAACTAAACATGCTTCTAAAATCGACATCGTTGAACCCGTGTAAGAGCTTGAAAACCTCGATGAGTTGACCGCGCAGCCTCCGAATTTCCAGCGAAAACAAATTCAGGGCGCGTAAACGTGATTGTAGCCCAGTAGTATAGCCGAAAAAGGGGAGAGTGCAAGAATGTTGCAAGTTATTATGTAATGTTGCAAAGGGGTGGGGTGTGGGGGGATTGCAAAAAAAATAAAAAAAAAATAAAAAAAGAAAAAGAAAAAAAGAAAAAAATTCCCCCAAAGGGGGGATGCTGCAGGTACAACAAGGAAAACTTGGAGGAGGCGTTATCCCCCAAGAGAAAGAAGGAGGAGAGAAAGGAGGAGGAGAGGTGTTCACCTGGCAGGAGCCAAGTGCATATTAAGACTTCAGCCGAGTAGGCGTTGTTTTATAGGCTCCTAATCAGCCAGTTGGCTTAGAAGGCGTAAATGGCTTGAGTTGCCAGATAGCGCCATGTATTCATTTAATTCTACTCGAAGACTGAGTTGCCAGATACCACTTTTTAGCGTTATTATTGTATACACTATTATAGACTCCTAATCAGCCAGTTGGCTTAGAAGGCTTAAATATTGCCAGATACCGCAATACCGTTGTATGCATTATTATATTTCTTAAAAGAATACCGGTAGTAGGTTTAGAAGGCGTAACATGATATAATTAAGTAAAACAACATTGCATCATTCTGTTTATTATAAATATATAGAAAATAAACATACATTTCAATTGAGGAATATGCATATAACAGTACAGGAAATATATACACACAATTATGAAAATATATAAAATAAATATACATTTCAAATAGAAATAAATATACATTTCAATAGAACTATGTACATAACAGTACAGGGGAAATATCACGCAAAATATATATAAATAAATTCATAGAAATATGTACATAATCGTACAGGAGAAATATCAAGCAAATATATATAATACATTTCACTTTTTTTCAAAATACTAAACTCGGTCTTAATCGAGTATATAAAATAAATATACATTTCAAATAGAAATAAATATACATTTCAATAATAATAGAAATATGCATATAATCGTACAGGGGAAATATCACGCAAAATATATATAAATACATTTCACTTTTTTTTCAAAATACTAAACTCGGTCTTAATCGAGTTTACAATTACATCATTATTGCTCTGCATTACGCAGTATATGCGGCTTAATAATATTTCACCGCTTAAAGTATAGGGAAACCTGTATTCGATATGAAGGGCTTTCATATCGTTCAGTACTATTTTTGTTCCCACTTTACAACCGGTTGGTAAGTCATCTTTAAATACGTCTAGAATACAATCAAAAGCACGCACAAAGAGTTCATCGTTAGCTACATTATTAAACACAAGTTTATAAACACGCTTTTCCAATCGAGGGTTTATTTCTACCGATTCGAGCTTTTCAATCGTGAACTCACTCAACATAGCGGCAATTGAAATAATCTTCTAAATCGTTACGACAACTGCGTTATATAAAGAAATAGTTCTTCAGGGTGAACGGTGTAGGTGAGCTCAGCCTTGTACCGATCAATTGCTTTGTACCAAAGTTCATGGTATTTCAAAGAGTCTAAACTTTTTAAATAAACGTCCAGCTCTAGACCATTCTCACCAGCCCTACACTCGGTAAACCCATCGAGCAGAGCGGTGTAGGCGTATTCAAGTACTGTATCAAAATAAAGCATGTCCGTAACACGCGCGTCTAATATAGGTTTCAGCTTGCGGAATACGATTTCAAACATTCTGTCGAGGATGAAACGGTTTCGCGTAGGAACAAGAGCGTTATTATCAGAAGCATTCTTCCACATCAGCCGTATATCAATGCACGGCCGATCGTTATTTATACACAACGTACATACAACGGCGTATGAGGGTGCGTCACTAATCTGCTCTCTTCTTGTACCTACGTTAGCAGGTATTTTATAACGATCTTCACTCCACTTCTCAACTATCACGAAGATTCTATTCATCTCCTCGATACTTAAATAAACCCGTTTGTTTGTCGGTCTACATTCCGTTTCCAGTACATAGCTAATGGTACCGGAATTACGCCTGAACACGCGCAACGATTTCGTCAAGGACACATCGTACGAGGCGTTGAGAATGCTGCTCAAAGGAAGTTCCATCGTATTCGAGGAGCGCACGTCCACTCGGCTCAAGCTCTGAGATACTATGAGCCGTGTGAGCACGCAGGTAGGCAGGAATGGTTCGACGGGCGGCTGACTCGATGATACGTGAATGGGCTTGTTCGTATGACCGCGAGTCGAATTGTTGTACATATTTCGGTACAAGAATTAATTTCATCACTACCAGCCTACGCACCAGACAGTTTGGATAAGAACTAGGAACATTTTATGTTTTACTAAACATCTCCACACTCCGGCGCACTATTTGAGAGGAACATATGTTCATATTTTTCCTTTCTGCCCATCAAACGATACTCGTCTCTAAACTCTGTTAAAAATTCACGCAGGGCACTAGCCACAACCTCACTACGAACCGCATCATGATATACGTTAATATAGTGATAAAATACTTAAGATTGTCCATGATCACGAGATTCACATTTTCAGTCGTAGGGTATGAGTAATCGACATGGTGTAGCATGACGTAATACCGCTTGTCACACCACCCATCAGCAAGACTCATTATCCATACCTGCTGCTTCTCTTCTGCATGCGTTGTTTCTTTTACTTCACGGTGTATGTGAGACTTTATAAAGTTTAGCTCTGCAGTATACTTCAGCACATCGTCTGTGCAACGAAAGCCTTCAACGGTCTCACCAGAACATCCGTAGAGTATTTGTACATCTTGGAACTTCGCACAATCCAATGTGTTTTTAAAAGAGGCATAGGAGGGAGGAATAGGAAGTTTTTCGGTATCCACCACATCCTGACACTTTACTGAATACCATTTCGTAAACGTTGTGCAAACAATATTAAAGGTAGCCATTTGTATACACGTCTGATCTCTCGGGCTTACTGCGGTCGACTGACCACGCAGGGACTCCCAGATAGTAGCATGACTCATGGTCTTACAGTGGGCGGAGCTTATAACTTTTACCTGCACACACACACACACACACACACACACACACACCACACACACAAAGGAGAAAGTGAAACGCTATTTGAAACATGATTTATTTAACAAACGAGATATTCAAGTTATATATATTTACAAATACGATTTAATAAACGAGATATTCAAGTTATATATATATATTTACAAATACGTGTAATAAATCAATAGATACTTTACAAAATACGATTTAATGAACGAGATATTCAAGTTATATATATATATTTACAAATACGTGTAATAAATCAATAGATACGATTATATACAAGACGTGTGAGTTAACAATAGAAGCATCATTGGTATCCAAAGGGTACGGTATCATAGGTACCAGGTAACTGGTAACGTTTCCTATAGGTGTTACGGCACACCTTCGTACCCCTAAGTTCCTTCACGCCCCCCAGCTTCTGCGCCCGAAAATTGTGGGTGCCTACAATTAGTTGGGGAGGTTGTTCATCATCGTCCAAACATACTAGATCCTTCAACGACCCAAAGTTAACAACCTCCCGATTCGCATGGTTGAGCGTAATACCCTTGCCTTCACGATATATTTCATTTCCTCCCCCACCCTGACCCGTACCCCATAAGTCTTAGGTCCTGTTGAGGCAAAAGAGTCGGCGTATGCGTTGTCCCCATACTCATCCTTGATCTCATCAGTGAGCTCGCCGAGGAGAACTCCCCAATAGTGGGCATGTATTCACCCTCCCTCTCTGTGAATATCACGCTATCTGTACGGCATACAATACTCTCCGCCCAAGAGAATGCAATAGACCCCAAAGTTTTATACGGGCGTAGGCTGTTGTGAAGCTGGCCACAGGTATGTTTGTAACCCTTGAGGTATCTGTGGCAAATTCAGTGTTGTTGTACTTTATTACGTAAGTATTACCTACATTTACGATCTCCATGACCTCTTTATCGGGGGCATTGGCATAATCCCAGACATCGCTATAACTTTGTGCCAAATGAATGCTCCCTCTGCCGTTATTCTGCGCAAATTTTCCCCATAGACTGTTTAGACACAACTTTGCACTAAAGCGCTTGCCAGGATTCTTTACAATTTGGACACGATCAAGTTGTATACCTTCGCGGTCGCGGTAACGTTGAATATAGGCAGACTTTTCATCTTCGGTATCAACTCCTCGCGGATACCCTGATGCCTCAACCTTATCCTTCAAAAAGGTGTTTATATATGGTGTGAAAAGGTTGGGTAGCTTCTGAAACCTCCACACCTCATGTATCTTCAGTATTCTATAACCATGGCGTATGGCTAGGGCCAACTCAGGACTTGTATATACGCCTCTGATCTTACGCTGGTGGGGTATATGGTTACATTCGCCGTTATCCTCTTCCGCGCACTTCACGCACAAGGGAAACATGAGCTTGTCGTCGATAACGACAGGTAAGATCGGCATCCATAAATTGCGTGGGGGGAGTACGTCTACGAAAGAGAGCCCAAAGTGACGATCATTCAAATTTTTTGAAAATTCAATGATGGAGGGTAGGCTAGGTCCCACCAGTTTCTCAGGAGCGCCCACGGGGTACGGATGCTCTTCATCACGTATGGGTATAAAGAACAGAAATCGTAGTAATGGAGCTTCACGCCCTCCGTAGGTGGAAAGTATAGTCTGAAAGGATTTGTACGTCCTCCAAACAAGCTATCACCACATTTGAGAGGATCCAGCACCATTGAACGCTTGATCGTTTTTATTTCCTCACGGTACACCTCGTCTGTCTCCATCCGTGCATCATATTCATGCTCCCACAAGACTTTGTGAGTGAACTGTGATCCTATAAGTTGATCGCGGGTGCGGGTTGATGCGAGACAGTCGGCAGGAGACCTACCGTGGATATCTCCGGTGATTCCGCACTCAGGACGGGGGCATCCATGCACCAGCAACCGTTAAAGGAGTACACAGTCTTCACACCAGTGACACGGTTTTCACTTAACCCATCAACCCCAAAAACACGTCCATTAATCTTAATGGGTACTTCACCCGTGTTGCGGGCGTGCTTTATGTAATACACCTGTCTGTTGCTGTAGGTGTATGAGCCAGTAAATAGCCTTGTGTCCGTAACTGCGGGGGTTGTTTCGGTGAATAATGGCTAAGGTGTCTTTAGGCATGAAGTTATTCTTGAACACCGTAAAACATAATGATGCGATGGTGGTTGCGACTTGCAGTGGATCGCATTTTGAAACGGGCTATGTACATCCTTCTAAAGGCCTGGAAACATACTCTAAGCACGCGCACATCATTCACGCAATAACGCTCACATTCATCAGCTATATTATAAGGGTTACTTTCATTAAAACTGTCGTAGTATCGATCAAAGTCTTCACGTTCATCCATACAGTCAAAATAATGTTTGGGGGGTGGTGGGCCTACGTAGTTTAAAGTCTCGCTGGTGAGGAAAGTGTAAGGGAAGTATCCTTTGGAAACTTCAGCTGCTACTCCCATCACCTTGGGTAGCTTTGCTAATTTACAAGGTGTGAATAATAAAGTATCTTTAAATTGTACATTGCCTCTTATCTGCATCTGTATTAATTTGTTGCCTCTTTTCAATGGATCACCTGTAAATATCTCAGAGGATTCGTGTTCAAGCAACTCCTTATAAAGGAACTGCGTGTCAAACTTTGCCCCGTTATGGGCGAGAATATACACAGTCATTTTTTTGAACTTGTCGGCTAACTTGACAATATAGGACACAAATAGTTTCACAGGACTATCGCGGACATTCGTTTTAAAAACGTTTGTCCGCTTACCACATTTGGGGCACTCGTCACATTCGATACCCATACACTCATCACAGATGGTCTGGCTCACAAGTAAATGTGGAATTACCTCTTTGGTTTCAGCGTTCGTATATGTTTCTATATCGTAGTATACAGTTATACAAGGGTTATTTTTAGGCTTAGTATCTTTCATATAACATACATGCTTTACTCCATCAGCCTTATATTCCTCCTGGCATGTAGTACAGTGAATTATGTCACACTTGTGCTTAAATTTCCCCCAATTATCCATTGTGTGAAACATACCACATTCACAGATTCTCATTTTCCTGCACGTGCCAATTGATTTATGGAAATCAAAACAGATATTATTGAAAAATGTGCGTCTACACACATCACAGTCTTCTCTCAGCTTCAACTACACGGCTTTCACATTTGGTGCTTTTACACTGCTCACATACCATGTGACATTCTTTACAATGTCTCACTATATCATCCGCAAACTCGAGGCACCCCTTACACAAATCATGATGTCTCCCATATTTTCGACTTTTGTCATAACTAGCGTAAAGCCCCCTTATATTACGGATGGGGAGATACGTTGTCCCTGACAATCCTAAAATAAGTAGGGTCTTGTACGATCTCTCACACAGCTTTTAAAAACATACACAGTCCTACGACGATCATCCAACCCAAACACAACTATGCGGACATTCATTTCCTGTTCTACCCTTCTCAGCTCTTCAAGACCCATATTACAGTCAAATTCAAGTTCACAGTCTACAGCTAGTTTACGGGCACGCTCCACGACTGTAGGCAACCAAATTTTTTGAGTTCGTGTAGTTTGTACAGTAAACATACGTGCTAAGAGTACTGCTATAAAGCCGCAACCACGATCGACGTTTATATGCTTTCGGTAAATAGTCGGAGAATTGAAGTTAAGAGTATACGGTATGGCACTATGACCCGCAACACGGTATACATGGTCAATATTTACCGTGAAGTTGTCCATATTGAAGGCTATACTACTTTGGGCGGCTTGCATTATACGTCCTAATATATATTCTACATCTTCAGCCGCCAAACGTCTAAATGGCACTATCACCCAATAATCGTCTACATCACCGTCATCTGACCCGAATCCAAAGGACAGACTCGTCCTGACTTCACGCTCGTCACGATTCTGAAGAGCAAACTTTATAATATGCTGTACAACCCGGCGTAACCCGCGCTCAATTCCATTGCTATACATGACTCTAGGGTCGACTCTGACTCTATACCGATTTCTAGTCAAGGCTGTGGTGGGGGCTGCGGATCGCACCAATTCGAGCGTTATACCATCCTCAACAGAACGGGGGGCGGCAGATGAATTAGGGGTATATTAGAGGAAGGTGCTGCTGGGGGTCTGTTGCGTAGGAGGTTGAGGGTTAGGGCTCTATTATTGTAGACTTAACAGAACGGGGGGCGGCGGATGAATAAGGGGATATATTAGCGGGAGGTGCTGCTGGGGGGCTTGTTGCGTAAGAGGTTGAGGGTTGGGATCTATTACCGCTGCAACAGGCGCGTATTTCGGGCGCTTTATACCTGACGTGGGGTTCTCATACCTCCGCTTTGGACGTGCTACGGTATCGCTGGTGAGGGGTCGTTGGCAGGGGAGGAGATCACAACTACACTGTCGTCGGGTCATCCGTAATGTCAATGATGGGCTGCTCTACCTCATCGTCATTCACGGTTCTGTGGGAGAAAATAAAGGACAGCACTCAAATTTGTAATATTTTGTAAATGACCCACTTAGGAGTGTGACGTGTTAGAAATGGACTCTGTAGAAAAATTCAGAGTCACGAGCCCATCCACATGTATTATATCTGGACCTACAGGATGTGGTAAAACTGTGTTTATGCTTAAAATCATTAAAGAAAAGGGAGAGATGTTCTCGAAATTTGTGCGTAAAGTTATATGGTGCTATTCGACGTATCAATCAGTGTTCAACGAGTACCAGATGATATTTTGTTCCACAAAGGCGTATATGACGTTAATTCGTTAAAGGGAAATGAACATACAATCATTGTAATTGACGATCTCATGTTGGAGATGGATAAAACGTTTGCCGAGACATTTACAGTATTCTCCCACCATCTTAACATAAGGTTCTTCATCAATCAGAATCTATTTTTCAAAAATAGATACATGCGCGATGTGTCGTTAAATACGCAATATCTAGTCTTTCGCGCAACGTAGAGTGTATCCAAATTGGGGTATTAGCCAATCAAAGTTCCGAATCAGCGTAGGGTTTTTGGAAGTTTATAAAGAAGCTACAGCACGCGTTACGGATATTTGCTTTGCGACCTTCATCCGCGAACACGTTTAGAGTGCTTCTGCGAACGAATATATTTCCAAACGAGCCTGAAACGGTGTATATTCCAGAATGACAAAGAGACTAAAGAAATACCGTGAATTAATAAAAATCTATCATCGACTGCCCCGGGCAATGCAGCAGATGTTTATTAAAATATCGATGCCGACTTTTTAAAAATGCATCTGTGAAATCTGTCTTAACGTTATAAATTGCAATGTATCAATGAAAACCATCAGAAGGCTCGCCTACGCCGCTACAAGAACATAATACGTGCACTCGCTCGTAAAAGCCAAACTGTAACGAAGAAAAAACGAATTATTGTACAAACAGGAGGGTCATTTCTCCCATCTTATTTTCAGTTTTGGGTCCTTTACTGACTAGATTAATATAATGAAGAAAGTGGTAGTGATTCCCCACGAGGTGTACGCTTCACTGCAAAGGAATCCAGACACGTATCTAGATCCCCGTAAAAGCAGACTTAAAAATGGAAAGCGAATTGTTAGCCCTATTAAACAGTGAAAAAACACCTGATGAGAAAAGAATCTTATACCAAGAAGCTCTGCAGAAATTTCTTCACGAGTACGAAAATTATAAGAGCCCTACAGAGATTCCTGTGGTTATTAGGCACAGCACGGTGGACGATGGACATGGCGACATAGGATCTGTGCCCGACGATACAGCTGACCAACCAAAAAGATTAGCCACACAACATATCGAACATGTATTAAAAAATACCCTCCCACTTACATTGAGGAGTAAAGGCTTAAGTCTTTATAATCTATTGAATGAGGATCCCGCCATACAATGGACCGATACAGGGAGATCATTGTGGAAGGATCAAAGGTACAGGGATCGAATATCGTAGACATTGTCCATGATCTGGTGAGAAAGTGGGATAGGCCATCACCATCAGGATGGAAGCATATTAAGCAAGACTACAACAAATAAATGTCCCTAAAACGTTGATAGGAATCTGAACAGGTTAAAAGACTTGGAACATGCAACGCCTGTGACACAATTGAAGGCGCCGTCACCCCCGGCGGTAACACCTTTGAAGAGAGCAAGAGAGGTTAAACCAACCCTACCCACGTGCCTCTAAAATACCAAATGGCTAACGTATTAACTAAACGCTATTATGACATTTCTACCCCAGCCTCTTACGGCGGCGTAGATAGACTTTACAGAAGTGTTTACGGAGTAGGAAAAAAAGATGTTGAAAGATTTTTGAGGGAGCAGGACGCTTATACGCTTCATAAGCCTGTGAGAAAAAGGTTTAAAACAGCCAAGACCACGGCTTCCTCGATTGATTCTATTTGGCAAGCAGATTTAACAGACATGCAAAGATATTCTTGTGTATAACGATGGTTACCGCTACATTCTATTCATAATAGACGTATTCTCTAGATATCTGTGGCTAGTTCCTCTGAAAAATAAATCACCTGAAAACAGTTGCTAAAGCCACCAAAACGCTAATGTTAAAAGAAAACAGGGTTCCTGGCTATTTTTGTACGGATATGGGGAAGGAATTTATAGGCCGTGCTTTTCAGAACATGTTGACAGAGTTTAATATCAGCTATTACACAACCAATTCTATACATAAGGCTTCTTTAGCTGAAAGAGTTCAGCGCACATAAAGGAACGCATGCACCGTTATTTTACACATAAAAACACATACAGATTTCTAGACATTCTGGAATCATTGGCATCATCCTACAACCGCTCACACCATCGCACGATTGGGACAACACCTAACGAAGTTTTAGAAAGAGGTACGCTCCCGAGAAGAGATGGATCACCACCACCACCACACTCTGCGCGCTTCAAAATCAATGATTATGTAAGGCTGTCGCGTTCGGGGAATAAATTCGCAAAGGGTTTTGAGCAAGGATGGACACGCGAGATTTTTAAAGTTAGGGCTGTGAGACCTAAAGGTGAGATAATGATGTATTACATTGAAGATTTGAATGGGGAAGAAATCTCAGGAGGCTTTTTACCGCGAGGAATTGCAGAAAGTTGCGTTTAATTTAGAAAAAAAATGTGTTTAAAAATTGAGAAAATTTTAGGAAGCAAAGGTTCAGGAAAGAGAAAAATGTACCTGGTGAAATGGCTAGGGTACCCAGAAAGCTTCAACACCTATATAAAAGCTGATGCAATAATGAAGCTTAAATAGTATGCAACATGGCTCCTAACCATTTCTACGTCACACTCCCGTCCTCCTCGTCCCTGTCTGTACACCCTAACAACACACTAGCCAACTTTGTAACAGAACTCCATGGGCACATTGAATTGGGTCGTGATTCGTATGAGGTGGGGATATGCGAAATTCAGCTGGACACCGTCTTTTTAAATATTGAACATTAGTGATGTAGCGGATGTCATTTTTTTCGCACCCGCGGATGCGGATGTTTGATTTCAACATCCGCGGATGCGGATGCGGATGCGGATGCGGATGTCTATATTTTCGTTATTTTTTAGGATATATTCGAGATTTGTTGTGTTTAACGTATATAATAAGTTATTATATAGAGAGAGCTGTAGCTATAATGTAGTATAATTGATTAATTGTACAATAATTGCTGTACTTTTCTCTGAACATATAAAATAATATCAAGCATCTAACTAATATAGAAATCAATTAGTGAATTCGTCTGCAAATAAATTCGTTATATTTGTTGAGTTTCAGCCACAATTAGAAACCATAATTGTGTTACCAGGATGCGGGACGTGAACCCAACTCAAATGCACCCCACCGACCTCTTTCCCCAACCTCCACCCTTATAGAAAGAGATCTTTAATTAGCTTGATAACTATTTATATTAAGTTTAAAGTTTTATTAGGCATATTTATAAATGAGTAATTAAAATAAAGTAAACTAAGATGTTCATCGTTTAATATTCAAACTTAATTATAGGAAGGTTATGCTTAAGGAACATTAATTTTTCTGCCTTTTCTGCTGCCAGTCTGTTTCTCTTTTCATCATATATTAATCCAGCACTGCTAAATAATCTCTCGCTTGGTACGTTTGTTGGAGGACAGGCTAAATGTTTCCTTGCAAGTTTACTCAAGTATGGATAGATATTCTGCGTATTTTTCCACCAACTAATAGGATTGTCACATGCAGCCAGGCGTTTTTCTTGGTGATAGCTCTCGATCATTTTTACTACATCTTTTGACATCGCGTAGGTCTCGTCATTGCTGCTTGACTCAAGAAACTGAGAGACAGATTCTGTGATAGATTTGCTTGTTGAAGGTGTTGGTTCTGTCACTGAAATTTTTATTCTTTTGTGGGTGGCGAAGCGACAGATTCAAGAGATTGAAGCTCTTCAACTGCTTTGCCAAGTGATGATTTAACTCGTTCTAATGTACTAGGTGAAAATAACTTAGCTTTGTAACGTGGATCTAAGTAGGTTGCAAGAGAGTAACTTCATACAAGAACAGCCTCTCGTCTTGTCGCTTGCATCACTTTTGCGCACAATGAACTAGTTCTATTAATATAGTAGAATTTGATAATTTCCGCTTATTAATGACATTTTATCTCAACGGTCCACATCCGCACGACATCCGCAGTCCAAAGTGCGGATGCGGGTGCGGATGCGAGAAAATGTGCGGATGTTCCGCGGATGCGGATGCGGATGTGACCTACATCACTATTGAACATAAAGAAACCGTTTTTACGATTCTTAGAGACATTGACGAGTGTGAAAAAGCTGGGGTAGCTATGGATGAAACTATGCGCATCGCTCGGACTAAGATTGCACGGTATTACAGTACAGAAGTAAGACTAGGCCGGGTCAATATGGTTCGGCCGAGGATGTTGTGAGAGGCTTAAACGTAAGTTTAAGAAACTCAAACCTTACGAATGATTTAGTATACGAAATCGTAAACAACCCTGCACATACACTAATCCTAAAATCAAAGACTAACAGACGTATTAAAGACCATAGAAAGTTCCAAATTCTAGCCAATGGCCGATATAGCGCAGCCTTCCAAAGAGACACATTTCACGAGACACAGCATGACTTGTCCAGATTAATGTATCAATTGAAGATGGAGAAATTGGCTGAAAGGTCCCCAGACATGTGCTATATTTACAGTAATATAGTGGAGCACCAGTTTGTTGGGGATACCCAGGCACGCCTGCTGCGCATTGCTCACATCCCCAACCATAGAGGAAGGAGTTTGAGTATTACATATGACAGACCCCATTATGTGAATGTCGCAACTAATTTAATAACCAATATCACAATATATATATAAGAACGATTGAGGGTGAAAACTTCCCATTCGGTAACGGGAGCTTAACAGTGAAGCTACACTTTCGACGCACTGAGTTATAATGGATAGAAAGCCTTTCACCGTCTATCGAGGGTGCGTTACCAGCGCGGTAGTGGACTTGGGTCCATTTTTTCATCCATACTACGTACGGCTGTTCCTTTGCTGAAGAGGGGTGCCAGATACCTTGGAAGGAAAGCGCTACAATCAGGTATTAACACTGCAGAAGACATATTGGCCGGGGCTAAACCTAAAGAGGCTCTAAAAAAACATTTAAAGCGTACACGGGACGAAATCATCAAAGATGCAAAGAGAAAAATGCGTGGTGGCGGGAAGAAGCGGGCTGCCCGGGAAGAAGAAGGGGTCACGTGGTATTAAACGTAAAAGGCTATCAAAAAAGAAGTGCTGTAAGCGAATGAAACCTATGGTTGACCACTTTTTTGACTGATATAAGCTAAGGACATTGATCTCATGAATCATAGTTTGTTTACCACTTGTCGAGAGAGGAGTCACTATTTCGCCATGGCACGCTTCATCCACCCATGTAGTTCACAATGCTGTAAATCGGAGCTGTCCTTTTTGAGCTACCTCCAACCCAAGTTTCTATTGAGCACAGTGACTTTATTACAATTAACCCTTTAAACACAATTAGTTCCCCGAGTGCACCTATAGAATTCGTGATACCCAGCTCAGGCCCTTACTTTTTTGATCCAAGCTGTGTGCACATGTACGCTAAGCTACGTATAGCCCATTCTGATGGAACGGTCTGCGATGACAAATATGCTGTATACCCTGAAACAAACTTTCTGCACTCCATATTCAACCAGTGTGACGTATATTTAAATCAGACCAACATATCGGCAGGCACGGGGTACTATCATCTACGAGCCTATCTGGAAAATGTCCTCAACTTTTCCAAAGAAGCGAAGGCTACCTTTTTAAGTGCGGAGGGATATTATCAAACTAAAGATGAAAATAGTATAAAGGACAAATTTAAAAATTCTAAAAAGAAAATATACGAGTGTTTTGGACGGTTGCACACAGATTTCACTTTCCAGGAGAAGTTGCTTGTGAACGGGGTGGATATGAAAATAAAGCTCACCCGCACGAGTCCTGAGATCTGCTTAAATCTGGCTGCGGATCAAGAAGAGGGTGCAAAGCCCGTTGTGGTTCACATTATGGACACATACCTCCGCGTACGGCGAGTGAAATTAAGTTCACCAAAACAACTAGAAATTGAGAAAAATTTACTAAACGCTACAGTGAAATATCCTATTAACAGAGTGCAGATCAAACTATATACGGTTCCTGCAGGGTTGGCATCGAAGCAGATAGAAAACATTGCCCTGGGAAATCTTCCTAAAAGGATATTAATCGGCATGCAGGACCACGCTTCGGTGAATGGAAAATATAAAAAGAGTGCCTTTAAATTCGAAGAATTTCGGACTTAAAAATATAACTCTATACGTTAATGGCACTGCTTTGGGTGGAACAATGGGTACGGACTATTCATCAGACGCTGTGTTACCTCTTTGTGCCAGAGCCTATAGTAATCTGACCCATATTGCAGGTGATTGTGATGAGCTTGGTAATGGGGTAACGCAGGAAGAATTCATTGATCAATTTAACCTTTATCCGTTTGACATTACACCTGACTTATCTGCTAGCGTAAATACCCATTTAACCCCACAGCAGAGCGGAAACATCTCAGTGCGGCTGGAATTCGCCAAGCCTATAGACGCTCCTATTAGTGTACTAGTATATCTCGAATCGCAAGCCCTAATAGAAGTAGATAGATTTAGGAGCGTTATCACTGACTTTTAAAATGGATGCTAATACACTTCAGAAAGTAATGGAACGAGTCACACGTTCCAAATTTATCGGCGTGTTTGCGAAGAATGAAACATTGAGTTTGCCAAGTACGCGAGAATGCGGTAGTCTTATTGTGAACACAGACATCATCGGTAATGAAGGGATTCACTGGATCGCTGTCTATTTTAAAAATAGACAGCGCCTGTACTATTTTGATTCACTCGGTACTCAACCCTGGAGTGACCCTATTATTGTAAAATTTCTCGCTCAGTTACATATTCCCGAAGTTGTATGGAACCCATTTCGCATGCAAGGATATTTTACTAATGTTTGCGGAATGTACTGCGTCTCATTTCTCATGCATATGTCAAATGATAAAGAATTTATAAATTTTTTAAATTTATTTGACCCGTGTCACACTCGCCGAAACGATGAAATGGTATGCAGACAGATAAAAAACCGTTTTCCAATTGTACGTACTCGTTGTATATTATAATGTTTTTGTTCGTATATTTGTAACGATATATTCTGTAGTTGTTTATTGTACTGATTTCTTTCATTTAATAAATTTATGAAAATATATTGTGTCTTCTTACCCCAAAAAGATCGAAAAACACTTACATTATTTCGGTGTGACATTGTTGACTGATCAGTATATCATCCGTATTCCGAGATTCTTCAAAAGATTGTATAACACGTGTCAAATCCTCATCGGACCTTAAAGGATTAATGTTCATTCTTTTAAAACATATACAGAGTATACAGACAGATCCCCATTATGTGAAGATATCTTTGGTTCGAGGAATAACATTGATGCCATAAAAAATTTCGATTTTAGCATAATGGGGATAACCAAATAACATTGATTGCCATAAAAAAATTTTGGCGAGTATCTATTTGACGAGATACTACAACTCTCCATATATATATATAAAAACGAATTATAGACACTTACATTTCTATGGTAGTCCCTGCGTCGGTTGTAAGGAGCGTCACTGCAAATATCTTCAACGGTTTGCGTTGGAAATAATTCGCCACGGTCAATCGCATTGAAAAGATTAATTGCGGTTAATGCTGCAGTATCACTTTCTTCATACAATTCCGGGGAGACGTACAGGTCCATGGTGGAGGATGTGTGACATTGCTGACTGTTCAGTATACCCCCGTATTCCGAGATTCTTCAAAAGATTGTATAACACGTGTCAAATCCTCATCGGACCTTAAAGGAATAATGTTCATTCTTTTAAAACATATACAGAGTATACAGACAGATCCCCATTATGTGAAGATATCTTTGGTTCGAGGAATAACATTGATTGCCATAAAAAAATTTCGATTTTAGCATAATGGGGATAACAAATAACATTGATTGATATAAAAAATTTTTGGAGTATCTATTTGATGAGATACTACAACTCTCCATATATATATAAAATCGAATTATAGACACTTACATTTCTATGGTAGTCCCTTGCGTCGGATTGTAAGGAGCGTCACTGCAAATATCTTCTACGGTTTGCGTTGAAAATCATCACGGTCAATCGCATTAAAAAGACTAATTGTCGTTAATGCTGCAGCGTCACTTTCTTCATACAAGTCTGGGGAGACGTACAGGTCCATGGTGGAGGGAATGATTAATCACTGACGCGAAAATAGCTACTGTTACTCCCAACTGAAAAATATCCCCTTTTATATGCACAATCGCCAAGCTCCGCCCAAAAGACCAGATGTTCGTAGTGATTGGCTGCCGATGTAGCTGGGTGGAGCTATGACGTGTACCAATCCGCTATAACGGGACCGGATGAGTAACATATATATAAAATCGTGTTTCTTGAATTATAGGCACTTACATTTCTATGGTAGTCCCTATATTATATTTTTACTTACAAGTTAATAGTATTGTTTTCTTGTGTTAACATAATTGCTAACTTATTTTATAATAAAGAAATTATATCCTAATTATATTTTTAAAATAGCATTCGGTTTCCACATTAAACTGTGGGCCTAAGGTGACGTGAAAACTTTATCCGTTGTCACTCTTCGAGCTAGTTGTTATTATTACTAAAGAGAAAATCATGCATGCTTTTCGGTCATACTACTGACTCGTTTCAAATGATGCATTAACATGCTTTTCGGTCATACTACTGACTCGTCAAATGATGCATTAACATGCTTTTCGGTCATACTACTGACTCGGGGTCAAATGATGCATTAACATGCTTTTCGGTCATACTACTGACTCGTCAAATGATGCATTAACATGCTTTTCGGTCATACTACTGACTCGGGGTCAAATGATGCATTAACATGCTTTTCGGTCATACTACTGACTCGTCAAATGATGCATTAACACGTTTTTCGGGCATACTACTGCCTCGGGTCAAATGATCCTGTTATTTTAAATCCGGTTCAATAATCCTGTTATGTTGAAATGTGGAAGAGTAAGCAACGACTCCCTGACGAGATGTATTTCGTAGGTTAGGTTAGGTTAGGTCTCTTACATATAAAAACCCATTCACTAAGAGCATTGGCTTTCCTTTCTCACTAGAAACAAACTCTGCCATTTTTCGATTATTATTTATTATAATTGTGGGTATAGTTAACCTGGAAAAAGAAAGTAAATTTAAATTAGTACACTTAATTTTAAATAATATTTTGGGAAAAACTGAGTAAATGGAAATATTATTTGGATTCCTTTATTTGAACAAAACTCTCGCTCTCTTTCTATATATATATATATATATATATATATAATTATTAGTACATTCAGGTATGCCTACCTTATTTCTTTCGCTGATTGCTATTTAATATAATTGTGTGTATTTCTAAGAGTCGGAGTGAGGTGAGGTTTTGATCGATTTGACTGGTAGAAAGGTAAATTATGGTCAATCGAGTTGGGCAGATTCTCGGAATTCCTTTCCTCTAGCGGATTGTGTTTTGGTTAATTTCAACTTTTAAATGAATTTTCGCAAATTCTCGTATTTTTTCAATTTTTTTCGCATGGAATGAGGCTCGTGTGTTTCATAAATTTTCATCTCGTATGGAGTGAAGGGATACTTATCAGGGATTGGGGGGAACCCCATTGACCACGACGAAACCCTATTTATGAGATAAGATGAAATAGTGATTTGAGAATAATCTTTGTGCAGTTTAAGTAAATACATTTATTCAAGTAGAGGTTGCAACCTCTCCTTCCTTCATGCGAATACTGTAATGTTCTACATAATGATACAACTTAGATATATATATATATATATATATATATATATATATATATATATATATATATATATATACGGGTTTGGGGAATGACGATCGTCTGTTTTGAATTGTTTCATAAATTTTCATTTCCGTTCGTTTTTCCCCACTGATATTCGAATGTTTATAATGAAAATTGAGTGTGTAAAATTATTTATTTGATAAACAGAATTTAATTGGATTCATCCCAACGTCAGACCATTACTTTGGTCTTATATAATTATTTTAGGAGAATTTAATAAACATAATATTAAAGTACATTTCTTTCTCATTAAAATGTTCAGGGTCACGCGGCCTGTTTTGCTTTTTTTTTTGTTTCACTACAGATTTGTTTGTGGGTACTTCTTTTATTTATTTCTTGTAGCACTTGTGTTACCTTATTTCTATACAATAATGTCTTGAAGTGAGTGATACTGACATCGTGTGTAATGATTCATTGAGGCAGTGAAACTCATTTTCTTTTCAGATATGCAAGTTACCCATAAAATTTGAAGCTAAAGTAGTAAAGAAAACTAATTTTGATGGGAGACTTGTCTTGCTAAGAAGCCTCCAAGACTAAACTTCTCTCTACTTTTTTTTTTTTCCAACGTCAGACCATTACTTTGGTCTTATATAATTATTTTAGGAGAATTTAATAAACATAATATTAAAGTACACAGAAATTAATTGGATTAACTACCGTCATATATATTGTGGTACACAATGGATGATTAATATATGGTTTTCTGGGACACATGGCGCTATCTGGCAACTGAATACATTGCGCTATCTGGCAACTCAGCCAGAATAGAGGTTTATAAAAGACCGAGAAGCTGATGAAAGAATCATTCAAGCTCGGCTCCCAGCCGAGCAAGGACCTCTGGTCCTTCTCTTTCTGGCCCTTTGGGAAAACCCCTTAGAGGCCTCTTAGGTTAGGTAAACGAAAATAACTTGGGGGAGAACTCCTCTCTCTCCTTCAGGTGTCTCTCTCTCCTTCAGGTGTACCCCTCCCCCCTTGGCTCAGCCAACTGGCTGATTCTGGCTGATTAGGAGCCTATAAAACAACGCCTACTCGGCTGAAGTCTTAATATGCACTTGGCTCCTGCCAGGTGAACACCTCTCCTCCTTTCTCTCTGGCCCTTTGGGGGGAATAGCTTGGGGGAGAACTCCGCCCCCAAGTTGCATGCCCCTTGCAACCCCGGTTGGCAACAAAGGCCAGTACTCTCTTTTTTTTTCTTTTTCTTTTTACAAATTTTTTGCAACCCCCACCCCCCTTTGCAACATTACATAATAACTTGCAACATTCTTGCACTCTCCCCTTTTGCGGCTATACTACTTAGCCCATATGCCTAAGGGAAGGGATTAACTTTGTGGCCCTCGCCTGGACTCGCTCCAGCCTCTCAATATCTTTTCTGAGGTTGGGCGACCAGAACTGCACAACATACTCCAGGTGCGGCCGAACCAGGGAATTGTACAGAGAGAGCACAATCTTCTTGTTCCGAAATCGAAATAATTGCCTCCTGATATAACCCAACAGCTTCTGGGCTTTCTTTTCCACCTCTACGCACTGTTTGGTAAACTTAAGGTCGCTGCTAATTAGCACACCCAAGTCCTTTTCCAAATCAGTGGCCTCGTTATTACTCACCAACGTGGAATAGTCCGACTTGGGATTGGCGTAGCCAATGTGCATGACCTTGCATTTACCCAAGTTAAACGGCATTTGCCATTTTTTGGACCACTCTCCTATCCTACGTAGGTCCGCACGCAGTTGCTCGATCGCCTCGGGCGTCCCAACATTGGCCCCAAGCTTGGTGTTATCAGCGAATTTGGCGATCCTACTGACGATGCCAGCGTCGATATCATTTATGTAAATGATAAACAACAGTGGCCCCAAAACAGAACCCTGAGGAACCCTTGAGGAACCCCGCTAGTGACCGAGGCCCAACCCGAGCTAGCCCCTTTAATTACAACCCTCTGCCGCCTATTCTTCAGCCAGTTTCCAATCCAGCTACCTACTTCCCCACCGATACCCAGCGCGCGCAGACTTTGGCCATTAGCCGGCAGTGAGGTACCTTATCAAAGGCTTTCTGAAAGTCGAGATAAAGTATATCAGTCGCCCTACTCTTATCGTACTCACTCCACATGACGTGGAAAAACCCGAGCAAGTTGGTGAGACACGACCTATGCCGCTTAAACCCATGTTGGGAGTCCCCAAGCAGCTTGAGGAATCCAAATGGTCAACGATCCTATCCGCTATTATTCCCTCTAATAATTTACCTACAACCGAAGTGAGACTAATGGGATGATAGTTCCCTGGACTTTCGTGATCCCCTTTCTTAAAGATAGGGGTCACGTTGGCTTCCCTCCAGTCACCAGGCACCAGGCACCTGGGGTTCTTTAATGGGCCTATCATGCTTCTAATGGGCTTTCTACTATTAACATAACTGAAGAACTCCTTAGGGTTCCCCTTGCAGAGGCTTGCCACCCGGAGTTCTTCGTTACGTTTAGCTAGCCTGACCTTCGTCTTCACTTCCCTGCGCAGGCGGACATACGCCTCAACGTTCTCATGGAAACGATTGGCCTTCGCCCTCCTATACGCAGCTTTCTTATTTCGTGTAGCTGAAGCGATGTCATAACTGAACCGCTTAGGCTGCGTTCAAGGAGGGGTGACCGGTGTTTTGAGGGTATGGCGGCAGACTGCAGCACATAAACTGGTTCCAGAATGCACTCCACACTCCCTCAACATCGCCGCCGATCTCTAACCCCATCTCACCTACGCTATCTCGGAGGCCAACAAAGTCCGCCCGCCGTAGATTGAGCTTACTCCCTCTCGAGTTACTACGCTTCACCCGAGGGACGCAGACACAGAACCTAATTAGACCGTGATCACTCCCGCCCAACGATTCGTCAACGGCGAGGCCAGTTACGAGGTTGTCTTCGGTCGTGAATACTAAGTCTTGAACGCTTTCGCCTCGTGTAGGCCCATTGACCCACCGAGTCAGGAAGTTCTCATCAGCAAAGTCAACTAGCCTCCTCCCTTCGGCATCAGCAGTCCTGTCTTCCCATTTTATGCCGCGACTGTTGAAGTCTCCTAAAACTACACACACCCTGTCCCCTAACAGGCTACGGAGTTCTATACCCGATAACATTCTATACCCGGGAATCTCCAACGCCCCAACGTAGTCCCTACGATCAGTATGAATCCAAGACTCGGTAATAGCAACGATATCCTGGTATTCTGATGCTAGGAGCACCCGTAGCTCGCAAAACTTATTCCTAATCGACCTAGCATTAAGAAGGACTGCACGGAGGGAGCCTTCCCTATTCTGACCGCCCGCTAGCATGACCCGTTTCCCGAACAGCCAGAGCTGTCGGGAGTTGAAGAGCCCCTCACCAATGAGGGGGCAACTTCCGGAGGTGCCTGAGCCCCCTCCAACGGGGAAGGAGGGTCACCCACCTGTACATGGACGCACCCTTCAGTTGAAGGTACGTCCACCACCGACTCAAGATCATCTCTACCCGGTGGTAGAGAGAGAGAGAGAGAGAGAGAGAGAGAGAGGAGAGAGAGAGCTGAAACTTAATGTTTTCTGTGAGGTAATTCAACGAAATGAAGCAAATTTTATAAAAACCGAAAACTCTTCAGTACGAAAAGAAAACACGTAAAATCCTAATGAGAAAAGTTCCTCTCGTAACTTTGTAACGTGGTATCAAAGTGCGTAACATTTTTCGCTTTCGCAAACAGTTGAACGCCTTCTGCATAATTATTCCTCCTCAGTCTTCCACGCTGGCGGAATGTTTAATTTAAACGTTTCATCATTCTCAAATGTTGCGTAAAAGTCGACAATGTTTATTGTTTACTTTTACAGGACAGCTGATGCGTTCATTAATGTACTGTAATAATAATATGATAATCATAATAAACAGCGAGAAGGGACAGAAATTGGAACATCGCTCTGGCAAGACGGATGCGGCACATTGCGCTTACACCTGGATTATTATTACGAGCACCATCGGGAGTCGAACCACAGACCTCAGTGTTTTTACTTCGATTTTAAAGAAAAAGTGTTACCCACTGAACCAAGAGTGCTGATATGTACTTTTGTAGGGTAACGATTGTACTTGCGATCTAATTCAATGTGGTCATAAACACATACGAGTGTCCTGTTGAAGGCAAAGCGAATGACGTCATACGCAAAGTTGCACAAATGTTATAGTTAGTTTCCTTGTTAGGCTTGGGAAGTCCCTAAAAGCATTTTCGCTGTGTGAACTTCAACATCCTTTCGTTGTTTTTAAGTGAGATAATAATTATCGGTTGTTTTTATGTGTTCACAAAATGTTTTTCGTTTCTCGATTTCAAACATGTTTCATCTCATGTAAATTTATATTAATTTTGCTGGTTAAAAGTTCATATTAAGCCATTTATGTACTTATAAAAAAGTTAAAAATTTAAACGTGTGACGCTTTGAATAATGCGTTTTAAGTTACCATTTCAAGTGAAGTTTATCGTCAACATAAACTACTGATCAAACATTGATTATATCGTTTTGGCATCAATGTTTAAAGACAATGCAGTGTAAATTGGATTGGATTTTAACGAGTTTATGATGAGAATATGTCACTAATATATATATATATATATATATATATATATAAATGAAATGAGATCTGTCATCATTCTAAAATAATTGCTTGCAACAATTTTTATTTGTACAACTGTTACAAGTTTTGGGAGCTATTGAAGAATAGGGACCCCAGCCTTCTTTAGTTAGGCTTATAAGGCTAACTAACGAAAATATCACGACCTAACCTAACCAATCGTTAGGTTAACTGTACGCCTTGACGATTGGTTAGGTTAGGTCATGATATTTTCGTTAGTTAGCCTTATAAAGCTAACTAAAAAAGGCTGGCGTCCCTATTCTTCAATGGCTCCCAAGTTTCTAACCTTTCATATACTTCAGAAAATTCTGTCAATAAAGGGTTAAAGCAAATTATAATTATCTGAAGGATAAATAATTAATTTCAATTTATGGATTAAGATTTTCATGAAAGAAAACTGATGCAACCTACTTATGAAGGGGTAACTAAATAGTTTATTTATTTTACAGTCCTTAAAATAATTCACTGGTCAACAAAGATTTTTCATCAGAGTAAAATTTGTGGTGGCTGGATAGCATATTTCACGCTGATTCCAAAACTGCATTCAGATTTTTTCTAGCACGTATAGTTTTCAAGATGAAGGCATATATATAATAATATAACTACACAGATTTAACCATTTTAAATAGGCAAAATACTAATATTTCAACATTTGATTGTGTTTATTTTATTGTGTTTTTTTAGTTTATTCATCTTATTTATTTCAATTATCTTAATTATACATCTTATGTATTTCAGGTGTGAGCTTTTACGTCTAGCAGCATTGTGATTCAGGCAACAACGCCGTGCTTTGTGTGTCAAAAGATCAGTCCAGTCCAAGAACTTGTTGTGTCAAGTTGGTGTACATTTTTTTTGAATTTATAGTTTGCTCAGGTCAGTCAACATGCCTCGACAATGTAAGAATGACCCCGACAAGTTCTGTTTCGTATGCGGCCAGTTGACAACTAAAACACAGCGACGAAGTATTACAACCGACATTAAGAAAATATACAAGCTATACTTTGGTTGCCATCTAGGTGACCAAGATAAACCATGGGCGCCACATCAAATCTGTTCTGGCTGTTCAAATGGATTACGTGATTGGCTTAACAAAAAGAAAGCTTCAATGCCATTTGCCATACCCATGATATGGAGGGAGCCGAGAGATCATCATGAAGACTGTTATTTTTGTAGTGTGAACTTAATGGGGTTTTCTGCCAAGAGCAAACACCAGATTGTATATCCAAACTTGGATTCAGCACGTAGACCAGTAAAACATGATGAAACATTGCCCATTCCAATTCCCCCAAGTGATAGGCTAGATTCTATCATAGATGACATGGAAAGTGATGAAGGTGCAACTGGCGTTTCCGGACCATCTACAAAACCAGAGTACACTTTTGAAGGTAGACATTTAGAGCCTAAAAAGTTAACCCAAGGACAGTTGAATGATCTTGTTAGAGACTTATCGCTGTCTAAAGAGAAATCAGAGCTTCTCGCCTCAAGACTAAAGGAGAACAATTTACTTGAGAACAATGTTCGTATTAGTTACTACCGAAAGCGGAATTTTGAATTAACAGCATTCTTTTCAGTAGACGGTCCTCTCTGTTATTGCCATGACATCAATGGACTATTTACAGCCATATCTCAGACGTATGTGGCATCTGAGTGGCGCCTCTTTATTGATTCGTCGCAGAGAAGCCTGAAAGCAGTTCTTTTGCATAATGGTAATATAATGCCATCCATCCCCATTGCCCATTCCGTCCATCTAAAAGAGACATATGACAATATGGATATACTACTTAAGGCAATCAAATACGACAGTCATCAATGGAATGTTTGTGGAGATCTAAAAGTTATAGGAATGCTTATGGGTATGCAGTCAGGATTCACAAAATTTTGTTGTTTCCTTTGCCTGTGGGACAGTCGCGCCACTATAGAACATTACACCAAAAGTGACTGGCCACTTAGGTATACATATGTCCCAGGGATAAGCAATGTCCAGTCTGTCCCTTTAGTGGATCTCCAAAAGATCTATCTGCCACCTCTTCACATTAAACTTGGTTTAATGAAAAATTTTGTTAAAGCAATGGGTAAAGTCAATTCTGAAGGGTTCCAATACCTTTCAAGGAAATTTCCGAAGGTTACTGCAGCAAAATTGAAGGAAGGAATTTTTGTTGGGCCACAAATAAGGGAGGTTTTGAATGACACTGAATTTGAAAAAGTCCTAAGTCAGCTGGAATTGAAGGCTTGGCTGGCGTTCAAATGGATATGTGAAAACTTTCTTGGAAGCAACAAGTCACCTGCGTATAAGGATGGAGTCAAGAACCTCCTTGATGCCTTCAAAGAAATGGAGTGTCGAATGTCGTTAAAAATTCACTTCCTGCATTCCCACTTAGATTTCTTTCCTGAAAACCTTGGTGCAGTGAGTGACGAGCAAGGAGAGCACTTCCATCAAGATATTCAGATGATGGAGAAGCGCTACCAAGGATATTGGAATGAAAGCATGATGGCGGACCATTGTTGGATGCTGTATCGTGACAATCCAGGCCAAATTTATAAAAGGAAATCACACTCACAGCGCTTTTAATAAAATAATGTATATATTCTTTATTTATAAGTACATTGAATAAGATATATGATGTATTTGTTGTTTAGCATTCCTAAGTGTGATCTATACATCCATAAATTTTCTTATAGCAATATCAAAAACTTAAAAATATCAAAACCAGTATATCTATATAACTATACGTGCTAGAAACAAATTAAACCAGATTCGGAATCAGCGCAAAAAATGCATTAAGAAAAGTGTGATCATGTTTGTGATGAGAAAAAAAAGTTTCATTTTGTTGGCCAGTGTAATTAATGAATAATATTTTCCCTCTATTTTGCAAGTTTTTGAGTTGCTCTTCTTTTATTTATTTATTCACTTGTGGCATCGATGATTCAATCCATTGACTTTATTGAGAGACAAAGTAAGTTAAATAATTATCCTCTAATTTCAATTGACTGTTCCTGAACTGCAGACTCTCGTCTTTGCTTGGTTAATGTAAGCTGAGCTTGGTTAATGTAAGTTGAGCTGTAATGAGCATGTGTCACTTAAGTGACGGGTCAGTCATTTGGAATAATCGGTGGTGAAGGTCAGTCTCCAGTCCAATTGCGTTAACACCGTTAAAATCAGTGCTGGACCAAGTGCCAAGAAACAAAAATCTTACAACTTTCACAATGAGTGGGAGACGGCATATTTTTTAAGATGAAAAATTTCAAATGTGTGTGTTTAATTTGCCATGCGTGTGTCGCTTTCGTCAAAAAGGAGAAGTTAGAGAGGCATTTTAAAACTATTCACAAGCGGTATGACAGTGATTTCCCAGCTGAAAGTGAACTACGTAAGAGAAAAGTCAACGAACTTAAGTCTCAACTTGGTGCTCAGCAATTTATCTTTACAGGGCCTAGCACAAAATCGAAAGCAGCAACGATTGCGTCATTTCGGGTGAGCCTTGTACTTGCGAAACACAAGAAACCTTTTCAGCTTTTCAGGATGGAGAAATATTCAAAGAAGCATTTACAGAGGCAGCAGAGTCGTTGTTTCAGAATTTCGGTAATAAATCGGAAATATTGTCTGCTATTAACCAGCTTCAGCTATCCAGAAACACTGTGATGCGGCGTGGTGAAGTAATGGATGAGAATTTGGTGGAACAACTGAAGAAAGACATCCATGACTGCGTGTTCCTTTCACTTCAGTTTGATGACTCGACAGATGTGATCGACACATCACAGTTATGCGTTTTTATTAGAATCGTGTTTAAAGATATGACTGCCAAAGAAGAACTGCTTAAAATCCTACCTTTAAGAGGGAAAACTCGAGGTGAGGACATTTTTCATGCATTCAGTGAGTTTGTTAACGACACACAATTCCCACTTCACGAGCTTGTGAGCATAACAACTGACGGATCACCTGCTATGACTGGCCGCTCCAATGGGTTCATCGCCCTGTGCAAAAGTGACAAAAGGTTTCCAAACTTCTTTAATTATCACTGCATAATTCACCAACAAGGATTGTGTGGTAAAATGTTGAATATTAAAGAAATTATGGATATTTCCCATAAGATTGTGTGTTCTATTCGGGCGAGAAGTCTACAAAGGCGTCTCTTCCGGTCTCAGCTAGAAGAAAATAAAGCAGAACACACTGACCTTTTGTTGCACACTGATGTCATGTGGCTAAGTAGAAGTAAATTCCTGCAGAGGTTTAGGGATCTCTTACCTGAAATTAAAGAGTTTCTGGAGTGAAAAGAAACATATTACAAAGAGTTGGAAGACGAAGTGTGGCTGTTAGATTTAGCTGTTTTGACTGACACCACTGATTTTCTAAATCAGCTAAACTTAGAGTTGCAAGGTAAAAACAAAACTATTGTTGAAATGATTACCTCAGTGAATGCTTTTAAACAAAAACTAGAACTGGTATCCTCACAGCTGAGGCGACACCAACTGCGGAACTTCAAAAACATGATGTCAGAGCTGGAAAGTCAGGGGAAAGAATGCGACCAGTTTGATAGTGTTCGATACGTTGAACAGTTGCAGAATGTTATTACAGACTTCAACAGACGGTTCCAAGACTTAGCAACACTAGAACCTATAGCAACATTCATATACTTCCCATTTGGTGCAAACTTTGACATTGATGATATTACATCAAAAATGGCCTTATTGTTTAATATGGACATATCGAGAATGAAATTTTAACTCTGCGAAACGACATTCAAATCAAATTCAGGTCTTCAGAAGGAAACTTTTGGCACCTACTTCTTGAAGAAACGTATCCGAATGTCAGAAAAAGTGCCATGTACTTGACAGCATTTTTTGGATCAACCTACCTTTGTGAGTCAATGTTCTCACACATGAATATCATCAAATCAAAATACCGAGCCACTCTGACAGATGATCACCTGGATGCTTGTTTGAAGCTAGCAATCAGCAGCTACAATCCGGACTACACACGGCTTGCTGATGCCATGCAGTGCAAATCATCACATTAGTAACGTAAGCTCTTCCTATTCCAGTATATCTAATTTTTAATAAGTTTGGGGGTTAAAATTTAATGAAAAATATATCTGTGTGCATTTGGCAATATATTTTTATATTCACTTCATTTTATTCTTGGTTTCTCTCTCCTATCTTATATATATATATATATATATATATATATATATATATATATATATATATATATATATATATACACACACACACACACATATATATATATATATATATACACACACACACACACACACACACACACACACACACACACACACACATATATATATATATATATATATATATATATATATATATACACACACACACATATACTGTATATAACTGGGCTGGTGGATCGTATAGGGAGAACTTTGGAAAAAGTAGATCCCATCTCAGTAAAGTTTGGCCACCCCTGATCTATATGATTCATTTGAATGGGTGTCTAATTGTACGCCTCGTTAAGACAATACACATTATCTAAAGGGAAATAACGCAAACATAACAGACGGGAAAATTCATCATGCATTTAATAGTCAATCTAATAATAAATACACTAATGTTCTCATACTTGTCTTACCTTACCTTACAACCTTACAAAGGTTCCGCGCGATGATTCCTCATTTCGCGAAGGTCAAGCTTGTTGCCCCTAATCTCGAGTTGGCCTAGTGAAGTAGTGAGTTGGTTTCTTGTGCTCTCCACCTCACATAGCCAGGTACGCCAGGCTCATCGGGGATTGTTCTGAGCCAGGTGTCTAGTCTTCTTTTGAAGATGTCCACTGCAACTCCTTTCGTGTTTCTTAGGTATTTGGGCAGCTGATTAAACAGTTTTGGTCCTCTCACAACAAAACTATTTTCTTTCAGGGTTAAGGATGTTCCCTGCTTCGCCTTCAATTTGGGAATACGACACAATCTACCGTTTCTACTTTCCACTGTTGTTTGGGGAGTTATAGGGTTCAGAGTAAGATTAGGGACTAGTTTCTCCATTATTTTCCAAGTGTAAATAATGGTGTATATCTCTCTTCTCCTTTCCAGTGAATATAGGTCTAGTTCGCGTAACTTTCCCAGTAATTTAGTTCTTTGCACCCGTTGATCTTGGCTGTGAAGCTTCTCTGCATCCCTTCTAGCTGTCTAATGTCTTCTTTTTTACATGGGCATGTTAAGACCGAGCAGTATTTCAATTTGGGTATGATCAGGGTTTTCAGAAGAGGAATCATTACATTCCTATCCCTTCGTTTAAAGGTTCTCAATATCTGTCCCGTTATTCTCTTTGCTCTGTTTACTGCTATCTTATTTTGTGTTTCAAATTTCGCATCATCTGTCATTACAACCCCTAAATCTTTTGCTCTGGAATTTCTCTGAATTTCCTGTCCATTTGGTGTATAATATTCCATGGATTTTTGGTCTTCTCTTTTTCCGTACTGTAACAGCTGAAATTTCTCAGTGTTAAACTTCATATTGTTGTCTTCCGTCCACTTGCAGATTCTGTTTATGTCGGTTTGTAGAGATCCTATATCCTCTGGGTTTCTTATTTTTCTACTGATCTTTTGTGTTATCGGCAAAGGATGTTACTGTGCTGTCTCTGCTAACGTCCTCATCTATGTCAGTTAGCATGATTATGAAGAGTAGTGGAGCTAATACTGTTCCTTGTGGTACTGAGTTGAGGACCTCTGATTCTGATGAAGATACTCAGGGTCGTTTCTAGCCATTAGGGGGCCCTAAGTAGTATACCCATTTGAGGCCCCACCCCTCCATTCACCAACTCACGCCTTACTACATCACTTCAGCACACACATACAAAGAATGGCTGTTAATAAAAAACAATTATGAAAAAATTTTAATGAAACATTTATGTCCAAAACAACAAATATGTACTTTCAGAAGACAAACAGAAAAAATACTCTTCATGAAATTCCTGAAAATTAGCTTATACATTATTTAGAATAAATGACACAGAACTATGTATAAAAAAATAATGCAATTATCAACTACCAAACAATTACTAACTCTACGATACAATCGTGTAATAGCTAACAGTTATACAGAACAGTTTGTATCTTCAAAATTTTTGCCTCCTACATTTTTTCTGGGCGAAATCATCAATAACATCATCATATGAATTCTCCCTGCCAACGTCCTGGTTGATGCTTATGATGCCAAGGCCACTGAGGCGATCCTGCCCCATTGATGATCTGAGGTAGTTCTTGATTAGCTTCATCTTAGAGAAGCTCCTCTCGGCTGACGCTACTGTCACAGGTAGAGTGCAGGCAATTCTTAGTGCAACCCAGAGATTGGGGTATAGTTCCTCCAGTTGCTTCTGATGAATGAAGGAGAGAAGCTCCAATGCAGTCATGTTGTGTGAAGGTAAAGTCGGCAAGTTCTTAATTTCGAGGGCCATTTCTCTTCCATCAATGTCAGAGTCAGCTCCAGAGCTCACTATCTTAGAGAGCTTTTCACACTTGCAGGACAAGTCTTCCTTGTTCATTGTGGTGAAGTTTAGGAGGACCCCAAATATGTCCCTCACATCATTTAATGTTTTGAATCTCTCATTTATTGACCGATGGCACAATCTACCACCACATTGAAAAATTTGACTTCCAGCCTCTTTAAGGCTTCTGTAAATGGTTCGTCCGTCAGAAGCATCGTAATCAAAGTGCTTTTTTGTGGATCTGAGCCTCTTCTTCAGCACAGCCTCCATATGTCCTCACATATGTCCCTAGCTACGACTTGTGCTGCAACAAAACCTGTGTTTCTGTAGCTGGTGAGTGAGTCTTTTGTTTTTGTGAGGAGGTTGACTGCCACATCAAACTGCATTGTAGGAGACTGCAGAAGTTTGCTCACATGGTTAACTGCATGAAGAATGTCATACCATACTACTGTGCAAATCTGAAAGCGATAAAACCCTACCTTCTCTGCAAGTGCTTGTACTTCAGTCCTGACTATGGCATCTGTGGCATTGTTTCTGACTTCCAACAGGGCCTCTCTGATGTTGTGGCTCTGGTATCGCACAGCCTCAATGCTCTTAAGCCGGCTCTCCCACCTGGTTTCACTCCAAGACTTGAGTGTTATGTTCACGTGCTTTTTTAGGATTGTCCATCTCCCTGTAGCTGCTACAAAAAGGTTGTGCAATTTTTGTACGTTGCCAAAGAAGCTGGTGGCATCTGTGGAAGCTTTAGCTGCATCAGCCACTACAAGATTCAGAGTGTGAGCCCCACATGGAACATAGAGTGCACGACAGTTCTTCTCTAATAACCTTGCCTGAACACCTTTGTTCTTGCCCTTCATGTTCGCTCCGTTGTCATATTACTGTCCTCTGCAGTCATCAAAGTGAATATTCAGTTCATCTAGTCTCTTCAGAATCAGAACTGATAAACCCAGGCCTGTACTTTCTGAAGCCTCAAGAAAGCCCAAGAAGTATTCTTTTATTTCTGGCACTTCACCCATTTTAACAGTTCTGATAATAATCGAAATCTGTTCTTGGTGGCTTATGTCTGGAGTGCAGTCTAAAATGAGTGAGTAATATTTAATATTTAGCTTGTTTTATTTCTGCAACAATGGCATCCAAGATCTTCCCACTAATGGACCCAATGAGCTCATTTTGAATGATGTTTCCTAGGTAACTTGAATGACTATATTGACCACTTTCGACTCTGCTGATGTGTTGTCATCACTGGATCAAATTTGGCAAGCGGCTCAACCTCCTTCAAGAAGTTGCCATTGTCTCGATTGTACAATGTAGAGGAAGACCCCCTGAAAGCAAGGTTTCTCTCTGCCAGTGATTAGATTATACTTACAAGACGTGTGAGAACATCTCGCCAGCGTCTTCGCTCAACCTCTATTAATGACATTTCAGTTTGGTCAATGCCTCCCAGTTTTTAGCCATTCCAGATCCTTCCATGTTGCCGTGTTATCTGCATGTTCTGAACTATTTTCATGGCCTTTCAGAAGCGAACCAACGTTTATCCAGTCTGAAAGTCCATCCGTAATTAGTTTGTACGACTTCCTTGAAAACACCTTCCAGCAGAAGCAATAAAGAGCATCATTCCTTCTAGAGTACATCAGCCAGCTTCGCTTTATTTTTTTCCCATTAATTAGTGTTTTGTACATGTAATGGTGATGAAAGCTTCTACCGTCCTCTCTTTTAGGGAATGTGAAATCTGGACTGATTTGAAATGGTTCTCGAGACACCAGATCTGTCTTCAAGGCATCTGAGAGGACAACTGGCCAGTCATACGGATCAAGCAGTGGAGCAGATCTTGGTTCTTGTTGCTCAGTAGAAATGCCTGTGTGTGGTGTTTGAAGGTGAACAGAAGATGGGCCACTTGTTGGTTCATCAAGCTCTACTTCTACTGGTGTTTGAGGTTACATAGAGGATGGTCCTGCTGTTGGCTCATGATGCTCATCAGGCTTTGCTGAGGATGGCTTTTCCAAATATTTCAGTAATGCTCCTGAGAAGAACATAACATTACATATTCTGTTAGATTTTGCTAAAATACTCTTTCTTATCTTGTTTGATAATTGAGCTGTGTGAACAGAATTTGAGGTGATGTGATCCATTAAATTTCACATTTCGAAATATTATAAATATTACATAGCTTACTCTACACGATTCCTGAGCACTTGCCTAGCTTGGTGGTCTACCTAACCTAGTTGCCTGAACAGTAATCATAAGAATATACAAGTGGCACATCTCACCTGTGCTACTGGAAAGCTTCTCCTCCTCTATTTTCTTCTTTTTCCGTTTTTCAGCTCCTGATGGATAATGTCGTTTCATTTTCCAAGATGCACGAAGTCACATCTAATTAACCACAACTAATCTGCTAAATAATAATAATCATGATAATAATGATAATAATAATAATAATAATAATAATAATAATGGTTTACAATACTAGAAAAATTTAGTATTTAGGAAAGTATAAGCATATAGTAAGAATAAAATTAAATAATATAGAAATAAGATCTGACAATAGTTATTTACACATAACGACCAAAACGTTTCGTTTGTCTCCGTTTTATCACATTTGTCTCATACAAAAACTTTAATTAATGCGATAATAATAATAATAATAATAATAATAATAATAATAATAAGGATAATAATAATAATAACAATAATATTAATAATAACTTCAGCTATATTCCTATTCTTGCCCACTGAGGTATGACCTGGGAGCCTGTCTAGGGGCCCCTAGTAGCAGTGGGGCCCTAAGCGGCCGCTTAGTCTGCGTATGCCAGGAAACGACCCTGAAGATACTCCTTGTACTGTAACGACTTGCCGCCACTCACTAAGGAAATTATATATCCATTTCCCTACTTTTCCTGTTATTCCCATATATTTCAGTTTATGTATTATGATTCCATGGTCACACTTGTCGGACGCTTTAGAAAAGTCTGTGTGTAGTACATCGCAGTTTTCATTACTTTCAAGTGCATCAATAATGTTGTTGTAGTGTTCCATTACTGGACCATTAGTTGTGATAGGCATGATCTGCCTGACCGAAACCCATGTTGGTTATCATTGAATTTTTTGGAGTTTCCAAAAAGTCATAGATTTTCTGTCTAACTATTCTTTCAAATATTTTAGTGAGATGAGATGTAAGCGACACTGGCCTATAGTTTTTGGCCTCGGATCGATCTCCTCCTTTATATATTGGGACTATGTTCGCGCTCTTCAGGATGCCCGATATTTCTCTCGTATCTAGTGATCGTCTCCATATCCGGTATAGGGGCTCAGCGATTGCATTCTTGCAGTTTTTGATCAGTGTGGCATTCCATTTATCCGGTCCTGCTGCTGTGTGTTTTTAGTTTCCCTATGGCTTGTGTAATATCATTCGTCGTAAAGTTGAAGTCCGTTATACTTTCCCCTTGTAGTTCTTCAAAGAACGCATTTCTATCGCATATCAATTTGTCAGTTTTTGGGATACTGAAAGCTGATTCGTACTGAGCTCTTAATATTTCAGATACTTCTGTTAGATCATCAGATAAATCACTGTTCACGTTTTTTAAAGGTCCGATAGTCGCTTGGTTTTTCGACTTTCTTTTTGCGAAATTATAGAACTACTTTGCGTTAGCCTTTATCGCTTCTATAGCGTCGTCTTCGTTTTCTGTATGCTTCTCGATTAGTTCCTGTATGACGTCATCGATACTTTGCAGTTTATCATTTAAGATTTTTCTGATGTTGTTATCTTTACAATTACTTAATTTTGCAGTCACTCTTTTTCTCTTTCGGAACAATGCCCTCTTTTGTCTTTCGAACCTGCTTCTCTTTCCTCTTTGTTGTATTTTTGGGACATGTTTTTCCACAATTTCTAACGTCTTCTCCTCTAATGTCATTAGCATCTCCTCCGTTGTCTTGGCCTCGAAAATGATTTTCCAATCTATTACTTCCATGCTAGATGTAACATCTTCCCAGTTTATAGCTTTGGAGTGAAAATTAAAAATTTTCAATTTGCTTCTTTCTGTTGTGCGTGTTCTTTCCTTTCCTGTTGCCTTTATATTAGTTGTTATTTCAATGATGTTGTGGTCTGATATCATAGTTGGGGAGATTTCTACATTATCAATTAGATTTAGATTACTGTTGTTTGTGAATACCAAATCTAGGCAGTTGCTTTCTTTTGTTTTTTCTGTTATTTCTTGCGTTAACATAAATTCATCAGCTAGAGCTAGTAGCATTTTTACCTGCTCCTGGTCTTCTCGTGTGCCCCCCTTGTCCTGGTGTATACATATGTTTTTTCCTATCCTTTTATATTTCATGAATGGGAAATTAAAATCACCACAGAGAAAAATATTTGGGGTTGGAGAGTGTAGATCTTTTACCCAGTTTCTTACCTCTGTAATGGAATCTGAAAATTTTGAGGTTGGCGTGTTTGGGGGTCTGTACATTACAAACAGTACCACATTTAATTTTTCAACTTTTGCTGCTACACATTCTACGTAGTTGTTTGAAGTACTTATAGTCATTTCTGCCATATGCCTTTCGCGTGTGTAAATAGCACATCCTCCTTTACGTCTCACCGTTCTGTCAGCTCGGAGGATGTTATAGTTGTCAATTTGTACTTCTTCTTTGTCAATACAGGACTCACAATTTTCACAGTTCGCCTGGCAGTCCTTTAGATGAGTTTCCTTGATGCATGCAAAGTCTGCTCCGGCTTCTTGCACGAGTCCTTTCAGGTATAAAACTTTGTTCGGGGAATGGTTTGATTTAATTAGGCCCTGAATGTTGACTAGGATTATTTTTATTTTTTCTCTTTCGTTTTCGCATACAGGTGGTTCCGATTTGTTTTTCAATGGGGGTGCCGGTTTCGTTGCCTCGTGGTCCTCCGAGAATTTACCTCTTTTTATCGTTGTTGGTACCTGTTGTTCCGATAGCGCATGAAGTGCCTTTGTGCGTGCCTTCTGTCCGGCTCTCGGATTCCTATATTTGTCAGCTGGTTTTGTAATTGCTGGATTGTCTTGGCTGCGTCTAAAAAATTGGCACTCTTCTTTGACGTTTGTTTTTCCTGTTCACTCGTTGTGTTCCTTTGAGGGTGGTGGTAACGACATTTTTTTCCGTATTTCCAACTCCCATATCTTACGTAGGTGTTGCAGACCGTAAAATGGTGGAACTTGCATTTTTTATCAAATTTGCAGTATCCACTCGTGTTAATGTGGGATGTGCATATATGCATTGCCCATCCCGATATCTGCAGTCCCCTTTCGCGTAGTATTTACATACGATATTTTCTACGCTTCTACTTCTTGTTTTCTTATTATTTTCAAAGTTCTTAATTTTGGTATTATCATTATTTTTCTTTGGCTGTTTATTTTCTACGTTTATAGTTATTATCTTTTTATCATTTCGCTCTGTCTTCCTTCCGTATTATATTGTTTATATTGTTATTCGTTATTAAATTGTTGTTCGTTATTACTTTGTTATTCGTTATTTCGTCCTCTCTCTCATCCACCCGGTTTTTCAGTGGGACATTGGGACTCCTTAAATCTAATATATAAATCAGTAACTGCCTTATATATGTACGACTTTATTTTACTTGACTAAATCGGTGGATGGAATGGTTTAAGAGGAAATGCAGATTCATTCAGTTAAGGCACCAATCCTCAGCCTATACGATAATGAGGCTCTTGCCGCCGCCGCCGCTAGGGTTGCCAGATTTTGATGACCGGATTAAAGGACACTCAAAACGTTTTCAAGCTGCCACTCCCAGATTCTCAAATTTATATATATATATATATATATATATATATATATATATATATATATAGAGAGAGAGAGAGAGAGAGAGAGAGAGAGAGAGAGAGAGAGAGAGAATGATGCTCCCCAAAAATTTTTTAAATGTTATAGGATAAATATTTATTTCAACATCTTTGATTTTTAGTATATTTAAAATGTTCTTGAATATAGACGAGAGCAGTACCACTACTGTATCTTTCAGCGACGCAGCGTATGGAAAAATAAGTTGTCGTACACATTTGTGGGGGCACTCCGCTTATTGCAGTAGAGCTCACAGAATTATCTATTGCGGCTACATAGAAATCAATGAGCCTACACTGTTATTAACTTATTAAGCCTTAACGATGCAATGATAATGGTTACCTACTCTCTCAAGGAACAAAACGCAAAAAAATACCTATGTAATTATAATAAATTTCTTAAAGGATTTATATTTATGATTTTGAAATAGACATAAAAATAGAAATAACGGACATATGCCGTCCTTTGACGCTTCAATAAAGGACAAGGACAAGAGATCGAAATAAAGGACTGTCCTTTGAAATAAAGGACGTCTGGCAACCCTACAAGTTGAAGTCTTGCGTTACTCCAGTCATCCACGACTCCATGTCCTCGACTTACAGTAGTGCTATTCAGACTTCTTTGAAAGACTCCTATGTTCGCTTCTGGAATATTCCCAATTTGTCACCTTCAGTACACAAAATTACAACCTCTAATAATTATTAATGGCGGCGAAGAAGCAAGTCCAACTGTAGTGTTGACTTTTCTTCCCCACAAAAAATGTAAACATATAGGTCGATTTAATTCTTGTTTTAATCTAGTTAGTGACTTTCCTTTTAAAGAAAATTGTGGTGAGCATCGTCACAAAGTCCACATTTTCAATAACGACATTAATAAGGAAAATTTACGATACCACTTTCATGTAGGCAACAATTCTTCTCAACATCACTTAAGGCCCACGCCATACCGGAGCTAGCATGTTGCATCGAGCATGTCGCATTTCGCGTGGGAGATGGATTTGAATACGTTGAAACGAATGGGAATGAAATCTCGCAAGTATCATTTCGCGTCTTGCACTTATCATATCGCAACTAGTCTCGCATTTTATAATAGATCATGTTCATTATTTTTGTATGAGAGATATAACAACATGTGAACTGATTGAAGTGACAATTAAGGTTGGTGGAGTGAACTACTTTCGCAAAATGCTTTCAATGCGAAACCTTGTACGAGCGCCTTGTCAGCGAGATGTAACAACGACACTGTCTGTATGATCCCAGTGATTCAGTTTACAAGAATAGGAAACGAAACGATGCGGAGTGACCCAAACACTGGGAATACCAGGTGAGCTTAAGCATTCTGACTTTTGAGTTCATGAGACACATGGGTATAATCATCTTGCCTATGAAGTAACAGGTGAGATTCGAGTAGATGCGCGATTTTGTTTCGAACTTCTATAGCTTCCTGCGTTGGGCGCCCCAGATGTTGTTGAGTGTCAGCGTTTGTGGAAGTATCATCAGAAGCTAAGTCCAAATTGAGATCATAGTTTATTTTATACCGTTCTCCTTGGCGCCTGATGTAATTAAGCAGGACACAAGAAGCCAATACAACTACGCAGGCGTTTACTGGATAAGTGTTTAGTACAGTTTGCAGAATTCTCTATTTCACTGCCATGATACCAAATGGGCATTCCACTATCCTGCAGGGCAGGCCCTTAAGTGACGGTAGTTATAGATTTTCCTTGTGTTATCAAAGCCTTGACGAAGAAATGGGGACATCAAATGCCGTAATAGAGGATACGCTTCATTCCCAAGGAGACGTACAGAAACGTTGTGACCCATTCATTCTTTCATCTTTCGAGAATTCCTCCATCAGAGTGTCTTCCAGTCTCCAACATTGATCGCGATGAAAATGGCGTTGACATCAATTACAACTTGAAGAACGATGGAAAACGTTTGTTTTTAGTTAAAACACGTACTTCCTGAGCCTACGCACATGCACACATTTTCCAACTATGGCTCCGACACAATTTGGGTAGTTCCAAAAACTCATGAAATCCTCCGATGCTCCTAAATCCGTCCTCAGTAGGCACTAGAAGCTCTATCTGTGGCAATAGATGCCATATTGCTCTGCAAACCTCATAAACGATTTTCCGCACAGTACTTTCGCTCACATGGAACTGATAATGAAGGGACTTGAAATGTTCTCCCGTAGCCAAGAACATGAAAAAGAGAGGAAATCAGTGTTATAAAACGTTGGGGTTCTCTCTTAAGGAATTTTATGCCTGTTTTTATTATATATGACATACAGTATATCATCTTAACCTTTTATAAATTTGACTAAATCGGTGGATCGGTGGATCTATTTTCTGGTCTCATAAACATCGATAGACAGTCATGACTTGCACCGATTAACTAATGACTACATTCCAGTACGATATGAGAGGACTTTAAATTTTGATGCAGGAAGGAGGGGCCAAGGGCGAGTGCCCGCATAAACGACATACCCCTACAAAAAAAGAGAGAGCCAGAATCAAACTTCAAAGTTTTTGAGATGCCTGGACACTCTGCGCTTGAAATATATATATATATATATATATATATATATATATATATATTACACAAATCATGCATGTTCCATGCACGGTCTGTGTGTAACATAAAAGTTTCTCAGGGGACTATTCTGAGTTGTATTATCCTTCCATTCCCACTTCTCATCTCCATACCTTACAATTACAATCATGTCTCACGTCAAAATTGCAAACTTTTTAAAATGATGATATATTCTAAGTAGAATAATAGAGAGGGGGTAAGATGGATTGAGGAAGGTTCTTCCAGAGTTGACTGGCTCAGTAGATGAATGACTGAGAATACCGATTAACTCTTGCGTTAGAGTTAAACAGAAAAGGAATGAAAATGTGTCGAAAGTCTGCTACTGCATGCTCTACTTAAAAGAGGAGGCATGCAGTAGAGAGTTCAGAAGAGCAGTGTCCGTCACAATAGTGATAGTAAAGAGAGAGTGAGGCAACATTGCGGCGAAGAGAGAGCGATTGAAGACAGTCAGTAAGAGGCGAGGAACTGATGAGACCTTTGATTCCACCCAGTTAAGTTGAGCTGTGTGGGTTGAGCCATCGGACTCATGAGAAGCGTACTCCATACAGGTGCGGACAAGACACCTGTACAGAGATAGCAACTGATCGAGGGTGAAGAAACCGCGGAGCCGGTACAACACACCTAACCACTTAGAAAATGTTTTAGAAAGAGAGTATATATGATCTTTCCAGGAAAGATCACGAGAAAAGGAAACACCAAGAATGTTAAGAGAGGAGGAAGGATTGAATTATGTATTGTTGAAGGTAATGGGATAGACGTGGGGAAGATTGTGAGTAGACAGATGAAGGAACTGAGTTTTTGAGGCATTGAAAGCCACAAGGTTTTCACTGCCCCAATCAGAGATAGTAGAAACATCAGAGGTCAGATGCACCATAGCCGTCCCACGCGAAGCATGCAGTGACTATTGAGAGGGAAGCTTTGTGAAGTGGGTGGAGAAGTGAAGGATGGGACCCTGGGCATAGGAGTGGATAGGACAGGGAGTGCGACTTAATAGATGATTGATAAATAAAAGGAAGAGAGTGGGTGACGGGACAGAGCCCTGAGAAACACCACTTAGGAGGAGAATTGTGTGGCCATCTACAACCGCTGCTATAAATCCGCCAGAAAGGAACTCAGGGATGAAACACAGATAGAAGGAGAAAAACTGAAGGAGGGCAGTTTGGAAATTTAGGATTTCTGTCAGACTTTATCAAAAGCTTTTAATATGTCAAGCGCAATAGCAAAGGTTTCAACGAAATCCCAAAAAGAAGATGATCAAGAGTCAGAGAGATACGCAAGAAGATCACCGGTAGAGAGTCCCTTGCGAAACCCACACTGACGATCTCAAGGGCGGATCTAGACATTTCAGTAAGGGGGGGGGGATCCAAAGAAAAAAGGGCACCCCCTAAAATAAAAAAAGGCACAGTGCTAAAAATTGTTTCTTAAAACAGACCATCAATGAGCAAGTGTAAAATCAATTGTATTGTTTTATTAGCTGTCTCACTCAAATATGATCCAAAATAAAAATCTCATTTGGGAACAACAATTATCACATAAATTTTTTCAAACAATTACAAAATGTCTTGACAATTAGGGTGTGTCAATTTTGGGGGTGAAATGACTAAATTGAAAATCATGTGATTTGGTAGCAATTTAATGTAATCATTTGGCATACAAAATAATATCCTTGCTTCAAAAACAATAAAAAATAACTCCTACCTACATCAATTTAAATTTAAAAATTCCATTTTTCCGTAAATTCGTAACAAAATAACAAATGTGCGCAAACATCCTATCAACATTTAAAGTGGCAATAAGATATCATTCAGAGTCTTTATTTGAAAGTAACCAATGCAGTCATGTCTTTTTGCTGCGGTTCCTTGACATCAGCATTCGGCTTGCTACTTGCGCTTTGATGTAGCCTCTCGCTTCTCGTGACTGTAAACTTGACTAGCTGCTTCTGTGACCATTTTCACACATCTCTCCACACTCTGAGTGTGAGAAGGCCACTTTGGCACTTGCAGTGGGGCCTCTTTAAGTTGTGTTAATCTTTGTTTGTTATACATGTTGTCAGTGGTGGCTCCAAAACTTCCTAACTCAAGTTAACTAATTCTGACAATTTCGTGGCATTGACGTTTCTCGGAGGTACCTTCCTTGTTTGAACAGAGCAGTCTCCCAGCTGGTCATCATCTAGTGATGTTCCTCTAAGCTTTAGAATGATTTCCACAGCTTCAGTTCGCTCTTTGGTACATTGGCTGCAGAGTATTGCTTGCAAAACTGCCTCTGGCCTAGCATACCAAGCGGACCTTCTCACCACAGGTAACACGATGTCCACCACTACTTTCCTTTGGGTTCTCAGTAGCTGTAATTGAAACAAGATGTGGTTGGGCCCCTCCATCCACATTGGATTAAGTTTTACATTGAACCAGTGAGGAAGATAAAACCCAATAATAAATTCAACAATCAACATCAAATTCTGTAGCATTTTGCCCTTCAGTGCATGTTTGGAAACCCAAATCCTGCAGAAACGAATCGCTGTTGTTAACCAACGACTGTGACTTACGGGTCCAATCTCCAAGAGAGCCAGATTTTGAGGCAACTCTCCTGATCTGATTGCTTGAACAATACGATAAGCGTAAGATTGATCCGTGCTGAGGTCTTTGATAACTTCTTCAGACAACACTGGAAGGGGAGGGCCTACTTCGACCTTTGGAAATTTTGTATTTATTTCTAATTCCGTTGCTTCATCTAGCATGTTGCCAAGGGGGCCTGACCACTTGTTGTTGCTCTTTGTAAGACCATCAAGTTCCTGGATGAGACGACGAAGAGGTAGTTCCCTTGTGTGCAAATCACATACAATCCAAACAAGCCTTCTTCCAAGTTTTTTCTCTAAATGCGTCATAACACCGCCCTGCCATCCAATGTTCACCGCAGTTGAGTCTCCACCAACGGCCTGCAGTGAACTGTCAAGTCTTCTTTCTTGAAGCCAACATATTATTTGATCAGCAATTGCCTCTGCATGTTTCTTGCCTTCTACTTCTGCTTCAGGAACAAAGTGAAACAAATAGCGGCCACCAGGTTCGGAACACACAGAGTAGTGTTCTTCTTTGATGAGACCGGGAAACTTTCTGTCCATTCCCTCTACCTCTAGGAGAAATTTTGTGTCATCTCTTCTTCCATCAAACAAAAGGCAAGAGAGACCTTCCTCCTTCAAATCTTTTTCATGCTGATCAGATATTTCCTTCATTATTTTTTCTTGTGCTCTTCTTATCTTATGATCTATCACTAAGGATGTATCCTCTCGGCTGATGAGGCCTGCATCTATCCAAGCTGCAGTGGCAATCTCTGCAGTCTCTCGTAGCCCCGTATGGTGGCGAATACTGGCAAGGGCAATGTTTGAGATGTCTTTAGTGTTGTATTTCATTCTCTTCGGCGAAGGTTCAGATGGCATTTTGGAGCTATCATCTGATGTTGCTTCTTTCTGTTCATCTGAAGAGCTTTCAAAGAAGTGAGAAACCTCTTGATAGAGCTCTTCATCTCTTTGGGTGGCTTCTTCACTCTTCTTTTTCTTCCTTTCTTCCCTCTCTCGGATTTTCTCTTTTTCTTAGCAATAACAATATGTTTTTTGGTTTCTGAATAATCTGCAGAACCAATCTGCATACTTCCTTGGCCTCCTGCCTTTGTTCTCTGCGCCTTTATGAAAGCCAGCTCCAAAACAGGGATCTTCTTCTCACGAGGACAGCGACAATCAATGTGAGGGTGAGGTTCTCTTCTGCATGAGGGAGAACAATTGGCTTCAGAACACAACTCTATGGGACACTGGCAGTTAAAAATGTCAAGAAGAGTATCAAGTGTGTGCAAAAATTTATTTTTCTTTGCTAGTTTTCCTTTACCAAGTGATGTCTCAACTGCTTTGTGCCACAGCTTTGTTAATTTTAGCTCAATAGTTCTATACTGATTGAGTACATGTGGTTTGAATAACACATTAGCTTTTTTCCACTGATGCAGAAGAGGGGGAATCATATCCCTTATGAGCTCTTTCTCTGTGTAGTTCCTTCTATCCTTTGTATTTTGTTCACGAAGGAGCAACCCTAGTCTCAGCATGTCTCGCACTGTTGGTAGTTCTGATACGGGAAGCTCCTTGCCTGTACCGACTAACAGGCTCAAGTGGCATGACGACTGACCTCTTGTCTTCAATTCTGGGATCTTAGGAATATCTGAAAAGAAAGAAAAAATTTAAGTATTTTATATCAATTACGATGTTTCAAAGTTTAGTCATTTGATGTTCTAAAATTCAATAAAAAAATATTCCATGCGATTACAACATAATTAGACAGAAGAATATGATAATAAATAATTGTAATAATCAATAATCCATACTTACAGTTAAACTGTAGTATTCGTCTAGTAGAATAACTATGAAGTAGGTACAAGAGCAATAACAGCAAACCACCGTCTATGACATCTAAGAGGCAACTGAGGACTGAGAGTGAGGGACAGTTCTATTCATGTTGTGACTTGTACATTGTACAACAACTATATGACCTTGAAAACACTCCATATGCGATCAGCGGGATAATTCTGACAGATGAATAGTTAATCAATTTATGTCCTATTATTTAGTAAAAGAGTCAATTTCTGAAACTTTAAGGTAAAATTGATGTAGGTAAGGGTTATTTTATTTCATTTTGGTTGGCCAATTTCAAGTTTTGACATGAAAAGACACTATATTTTCACTACCAAAATTGATTTGAAAAAAGTTGATAAAATTGACACACCGTACTTGACAATTAAAAGAACTATCCAGTCCCGTAGCCAGGACTTCCCAAGGGGGGAGGTCGAAATTGTAGAAATAGAAAGGCGGACCTTTTGGTGCAACGATCTAGTCACTGCGGAGCGGGTTTAGAATAGTTTAGAGAAGTTTGTGAAGTTTCAAAAGAAAATGCAAAAAAAAATACAAGTGATTATTTACTGAATGATGTTATATATTTTAATATCACATCATAAGTTATAACTTTGGTTACAAAAGTGGACCTTTCCTGTCAAGGGAGGGGGTCGTTCGATCCCCCCCTGGTTACGGCCCTGGTATTAGAATAAGATGAAGCACCAGTACTAAGGGCACCTATGAAAACCACTGCAACTACTAATTTGGAAGTACAATGTACATTGTACACAGATAAAGACTCAAAATAGAATTTCAATAAAATAAAATAACCCTGATCTATTTACAAAAACAAAATTTGTTTTCAGAGGCATACACATCATTCAAATGGAGCACTTGCACTTGAAAAATGGGCACTTGCAAAAAATTGAGGGGGGTCCGGACGTCGCCGACCCCCCCACCTTTAGATCTGCCCTTGGATCTGAAAGAAGGTTGTAAGAAGAGAGGTGTTTAAGAATCTTCCTATTAAGGAAAGATTCAAAAACTTTAGAAAAGAACAACCAGCAGGAAGGAAAAGTACCAGTTGAAAAACAAAGATGAAAGAGTTTGCCTAGGTAGCACAGAATCATAGTTCTTGAGAACAATAGGAGGGACACCATCAGGACTCTACGCCTTCCTATAGGTGAGTCCAGAGAGGGTAGAAAAAATATCTTTGGAAAAAGATTTTAATTTCAGATATACTTATACTTACTTAATTACTTTATGATACTTTATGAAGGTTTCAAACGACGGTTCAGGATCGACCTGTGGTCGACCGCTCTGCAGCACCCCGTCTCATAATTTTATAATTAATTTTAACAAACTCGTGTTAAATTTATAATGTTGTCCTGGTTGCCTTTGTATTTTCATTAATCACTTATATTAACCTTAGTTAACCGTAGTTTTGCTTCCGCCTGAATTGTTCATTCTGACGAAGGTGAAGCTTGTCACTCCACCTTAGAACTACAGTTTAACGTGGAACCCGAACCACGCCTCACCAGCAGCCCAGTGTCTTAACCACTAGGCTACCCAAGGTACCAATTTATCTACCAACCAATTTTTTTTATTGTGTGGAAGGCTGAACAGCTGGGGTTTGCTGTGCGCCGCCTGCGGTCACCGGGTCTCGATCCCGGGACCGATGGATTCGTAGTCAACGACGCTAACCATATGCGGCGCATATACTTATACTATTTTAACTAAAACGATGGCTTAAAAATATTTTGATTATAAAATCACATTTTTGGTTACTAAAAATATAAACTTGCCTAAATTAAAAAGTTCAGTAGAACCCACACACACACAGTGTGTCAGAAATGAAAACTAAAAAAATGTTTTTACTGAAATTCTTTATTTAATTTCCTTTTAAATATTTCCAAATTGCCACTTGAATTATCATTGTAGTCTTTATTTCTTCCTTTTTTAATCCTATTGTCATCGGCTGCGTGGTTATTTCTCAGCCACGTTTGAACTGATGGATATTTTTAGCCTTTTGTATAGTGGCTGGAATCTCATGATTATGGCGATTTTTTAAAACATTTTGCAAATAGTCGCGGAAATCATTGATGTTGATTTCATAATTAAATATAAATATTCGGTAGAAAGAAAAATCATGCACGGACTGAAAGGGTTAAGGACCGGTTCAGCGAACTCGGGAAATTTTAGGAACCGGTTCGTATGAACCGGTGCGAACTGGCTGAATCCCACCACTGTGTGTGTGTGTATATATAATATATAACCTTTCAACCTTTCAAATGTTCCGCGCGATGATTCCTCATTTCACGAAGGTCAAGCTTGTCGCCCTTCCTACTGATATATATATATATATATATATATCAGTGGCGTTTCCTTAGTGAATGCAATGCATGCAGTGCATGTCTTCTAAAATGTAAATAAATATTAGGTTTTAGAGCAGGGATTCTTAACTGGTGCTCGCGAGCACCAAAGTGGTCTCCACCATCACCTAAAACTGTGCTCGCGAGCAATTAATGTTAATTTTTACTTTTAAAAAGGTATTATTTTGGTTTGCTTTTTAGTTGAATATCATTGGTGCTCCTTGAGAAAAGTAAAGGCATTAAAGTGCTCACTAAGAAGAAAAAGTTAAGAAACCCGATTTTGGAGCAATATTAAATATAAGTAACGATCACCAAATACAGAATTTCTTAACAACAAAATCACTGAAAGATGGATTAATCTTCCACGACACGGCAAAATGAGCGTTTTTTTCCGTGCTTATGGCATAAAACTCCATCTCAGCTTCTAGAAGAATCGGTGTATCACCTTCTCGCCAAAAACATACTAAAATGAACCTTATTTGTTTATGAAATAAACAAGTTTATTGTTTATCTCAAGTATGGTCACTTAATTTTAGTCTTTTTAACCAATGAAACCTTAAATATTGCATGTCGAAAGTTTAAAAGTCAACTATTCCTAATAATTCATATTCTAAATAGAATCGATGCAAAATTCGATCTTTATATAATAGAAAATAGGTTTTATCATTGAGGAACTCATCATTTGTTCGATTGAATGCAGTTTTCGATTCCGCTTTTGGCTGTTTCTAAACCTGCTGAGGACAAATGGAAACTTGATAGATGTCGTTGAGATGCCAAGCCGTCTTTAATTAATTTCAGTCTTCATAATAATAATTCTTTATGTAATATTCCTTTATTAATAATTCTTTAATAATAATTCTTCTTAATAATAATAATAATAATAATAATAATAATAATTCTTCTTAATAATAATAATAATAATAATAATAATAATAATTCTTTAGGCCTATGATTGTTTTATTAATTATTCTTGAAAGTAGTGGGTCACGTGATCGAAAAAACAATGACAACTTTCATACGATATATTTTGTAATGTGTAGTTGGTCTGTGGCTGTGAGAGGAAGTGTCGTGTTTTTTATAAAAAAATTTCAATAATAAGTCGATTAACTGCCCCGTCAATAATGGGTGAGGAAAGAAATACAGTTTCAAATGATGTGATATGTGAACTGAAAATAAAAACATTTAGTGCTCGCACTTTTAATGAAAAAGAGTGCATAATAAATCAGGGTAGGCCTACACCAAATTTAAATTCGACAAAAGTAAACAAAGGGTTTACCAGAAAATTTAACACTGAACTTTATGAAAGTGTACATTGGTTATGTGGTAGTAGTTCAACAAACAAATTGTACTGCTGGCCCTGTTTATTATTTTCAAAAGAGATATCAAATTGGAGTTCAGTAAATCGCGGGTACGATGATTTAAATAACTTGCATACCGCAATTGCTTGTCATGAGGAAACTACTATTACCAAACACAATGAAGAAGTAAAGAAAAACAGGGAACTCTTGAAGAGACTAATTAGGATAACATGCTTTTTTGGTATGCAAGAAATTGCATTTCGCGGCTACGATGAAAGTGAATCGTCTGCAAATCGTGGAAATTATAATGAGTTAGCGTTTTGTATGGCTGATTTTGATGAAACACTACAAAACCATTTAACCGCCGATTCGTCCTAGAGTGGTACATATCTCGGCAAGACAGAGGGTGGGTAGTGTCGCTGGGATGGGAGTATGAGACTGAGGGGATGAGAAGGTTCAGTTATTAAATATGTGGGAGGAGGGGTATGAGTTTAGATGCGGTGAAGTAGTTGAGAGTGGGTGAGGTATGAGAAAATTGCTTCCGCTGAGAAGTGGGGGCCCTTCGGCGAGTATGGACTGGAGACGTTCGGATGTGGGGATGCGGGACAAGTAAGGGAAACAGCCGTGGCGGAAGTCAGACAGATTTGGGCACTCGATCAGGAGGTGGACGACGGTGATGAGGGTATGGCAGGTGGGGCAGAGCGGGGCTGGCAATTTAGCCATAAGGTGACCGTGTGTGCGTAGTGTGTGCCCTAGGCGGAGACGGGCTAGAACCACTTCTTTATGACGGGACCTATGGAATGAGGAAGCCCAATATCCAAGGTGTGGTTTTATCCGTGGGAGCTTGTTTATAGCCTGGTCCCAATCCCGTTGCCAGATGGAACGGAAATGGGAGCGGAGAGTGGGGAAAAAATCCGTGAAAGGGAGGGACCGGATGGAGACTGGCAATGAGCAAGCGGATTTCTCCTTACGGTCCGCCTCCTCATTACCCCGGATACCAACATGTCCTGGGACCCAGCAGAAGGTGACCGTCTTGTGGGTGCTTATAATGTCGAGGGCTTCCAGAATGGCGAAAAGTTCTGCTGAAAAGACAGAGGCCTCACGGGGAAGGGGAACGGCTCTAGAGAGCGGCTGAGTCACGATCATCGCTGAGGCAGCCGCACCATCCTCTGATCGGGAACCATCTGTATAGATGGGGACAGCGTCCAGGTGTCGGGTTACGTGTTCTTGGAAGAGCGACCTGTATACTGTAGCGGTCGTAGTAGCTTTCGGCAGGGCACATAAGTCCCTGCAAAACTTGATAGGGGTGAGGAGCCAGGGAGGATAGATATGATACGAGATGGGGGTGACTGAAGGAGGGGGCTTGTTGGAAAGATCCAGGAAAGAGCGGACCGCTTCTGTGAAGTGCCAGCTCTGACCCTGGGGCGGAGGTTCTAAAATCACCGCGCACAGAAGTGACGAGGGCAGCCTCTGCGCGCGAAGATAGGTCCGCATGAGGAGCAGACCCCGTCGGTGGGTGAGAGGGAGGTAGTTACATTCTGGTTGGAAGCTGGGGAGGATTGGAAGGCACCGGTGGAGAGGCGGAGGCCCCTGTTAAGTACCGGGTTCAAGATTCGGAGGGAAGTGCTGGAGGCAGACCCGTATATAACACTCCCATAGTCCAGCTTTGCCTGAACCACGGAGGTGTAAAGACGGATGAGCGAGCGTCGGTCAGCGCCCCACGTGGTGTGGGAAAGGTGGTATAGGAGAGCGAGGGGGCGCTGGAGCGTGTTTCAGGTGCCTGAGGTGGGGAACCAAGTTGAGCCGTCGGTTGAAGGTCATGCCCAGAAACCGGGCAGTGGGCACTACTTCTATGGGCTTGCCGTATAGCGTGACTGAGGGGGAAGGTATGGCTGTGGATCTTCTTCTGCTGAAGACCATACTTTTGGTTTTAGAGGTGGATAGGTGAAAACCAACTGATGTCGTCCACCTCTCCACCCGATGGATGGCGAGCTGAATTTGTCATTGGACGATGGGCAGTTCCCACCCCGCGAACCATATAGCAAGGTCGTCTGCGTAGATAGAGGAACGGACGGTGGGTGGAAGGGATTTTGCTACTGTGTTCATTACCAGTGAAAAGCATATGACACTGAGGATGCTTCCCTGTGGGACCCCGTCCTCTTGCTCAAAGGTGTCAGAGAGGACTGAGCCCACCCGTACTTGAAAGGTCCGGGAGGAGAGGAAGCCCCTGATGAAGGTCGGCAGGTCTCCGACGAAACCCAAATTTTGGAGCTCACTGAGGATTATACGTCGATGGGTGGTGTCGTAGGCCTTCTGGATGTCGAAGAAAGTGAACAGGACAAACTGTCCCTATTGAAGGCGTTCTTTATATCTCGGCTGAGGAGCAGGAGGGGGTCTGTAGTGGAGCGGAACTGTCTAAAGCCAGACTGGGTAGCCGGGAGGGAGTCAGTGTTTTCAAGGAGAAAGGAGAGTCGCGCGGCGATCATTTTCTCGAAGATTTTACAGGCACAGCATGTTAATGCGATTGGTCTATAATTAGTGGGGTCAAGGGGGACTTTGCCGGGTTTGGGGATTTGTATTACGTGGGCCTCTTTCCACCGAGAGGGGAGAGTGCCCTCAATCCAGATACGGTTGTAGAGATCTAGGAGGAACAGTTGCATAGTAGGATGGATGTGTTGGCTCAAACAGTAGGGGGTGCCGTCCGGGCCAAGGGAAGGAGACCGTCTAGAGGCGAGTGCCGCCTGTAGCTCTCGCATGGTGAACAGCCGATTGTAGGAGTTGTCGAGGGATGGTGAGCAGTTCTTGTTAGGGGCCAGCGCGTGGGGGCTGTCTGTGGAGAAGACGGTAGCGAAGGTAGATGCTAGAAGATTCGCCACTGACCTAGGTTAATAGAGAAGCCCGTCATTAGTTCGGAGGACCGGAGGTCGGGAGAGGTCGTGTCGTCTCTCGACACTCCGTACCTTCTTCCAGATGGTAGCCGATGGTGTGGAGGAGGTGATACCTGACACAAAGGTACGCCAGGAAGCTCGGCGCGCTTTCTTCATCGCACGGCGAGTAATGGCTCTGGCCCGTTACATTTCCACGCGATGAGTAGGGGTTCGCGTACGATAAAATCGTCGGTTAGCCTTCTTCTTGGCACGAGTGGCCTCCGCGCACTCTGGATTCCACCAGGGTACTCGTCGGGATTGGAGGTAGGCAGAAGATCGTGGAATGATGGTGCTTGCAGCTGCGACAACAGTCGCCTCAAAGTACGCAATGCATTCATCGGAGGATGGAAAGTGGGCCGTCGTACAACGTGTGGAAGTGTTGTCCCCGAAAAGTGGCCAATTAGCTCTGGCCGTTAACCACTTCTCCGGTACCCGAACGGTCTAATCGTGCCGATTTCGCGTGAGGCAAACAGAGAAGTGGTCACTGCCGTGGTCATCCCGAAGCACTTGCCAGGTGAAGTCCAGGAGGCCGTCCGTCGAGATGAACGATAGATCTATACAGGACGGGGTGCATCTGGTGGCGTGGTAGTGTGTGGGAGAGCCGTCGTTGAGGCACTCGAAGGAGAGTTCAGCCATGATGGTACTCGAGTCGGAGCCAGAAAAGTGGAGGTCGTATCACCCAACAAGGGGTGGCGACTATTGAAATCGCCCAAGAGTAGGAAGGGCCTGGGGAGTTGTTGAACAACCTCACTCAAGTCATCGCGGGAAACTTGGGAGTGAGGGGTGGAGGTAGATCGAGCAGACTGTGTATTGCTTGTCCAGGAAAATCCTGGCAGTAACCACCTGTAACGGGGATCTAATAGGGAAGTTGTGAAAGGAGACTGTACGATGGACGAGGATGGCAGCCCCCCTTCGTGTGCAGGTAGGAGACGGAGGTTTAGTGCTAGAATATCCGGTAGGGCAGGGCATCGGTCTGGTCCCCAGGATTAGCTCCTGGAGACAGGCACATACCGGACGAGCAGAGGCAATCAGGGAATTTAGGCCTTCGTAATTTGCGAAGATTCCCCTACAGTTCCACTGTAGGATCGTCACTTTCGGAGGGTTCATTGTTGGACGAGGGAGAAGTGGAGAGGGTGAAGGTGCTAGGGAGTTAGACTGTGGATGGAGATCTAGGTCCATGATGGCGGGGGGTAAGTCGGGGGCCTGTCGGGTTACCTGCCGTTTACCAAGGAGGGAATCGGCTGACCTGCCAACCCCTTCGGGGACTGTGGGGCCGAGTCGACCGAACGGGACCGGAGACGTGGATCGCGGCAGCCCGGGGACCGTCGGGCTCAGAGGGTGAGGAGTCTCTAGCAGGGTTCAGTGGTCATGCAACGGGGGAGGGTTCCGTTGTCCAAATTGGCACCTCCCTGTTTGTCTGTGGTTTCCCGGGACACCGGGGTGACGACAGGGGGTACCAGTAAAACCGGGCGGGTGGGGAGAGGACAAAGTCTGGGTGGCCGATGAGGGAAGAGCCGGAGGTATGAGAGGGGCCGGGTCAGGGGGTACAAGGGGATGAGCCAGGGTGCTCCCGTGGTGGGGGAGAAGATGGCACCAGGGGGTAAGGGTAGATCCATGAGGCTCGAGGGTGCGGCCGAGGGTACTCTGGTCACACCATGTAGGCGTGCCAGTGCCGCGTCCACTGGATCCTCGGATGTGGGGTGATCTGCCCCGTGTCTCGCCTAGGTGGCTCGTGCACGTCAGCAACGACTGTCAACTTCTGCAGGGGTGAGTGCGAGGGTGAGAGGGTCATCGTAGGCGAGGTTAAGGGTGTAGGTGCTCGAGTTCTCCTTTTAGATTTAGGAGAAGAGAGGGAGGCTTGTTGGATGGTCGGTGAGTCTGGAGACTCACTCCGGCGTCTCCGCCTCGTTGATTTACCCCGGGCGCTAGGTTTGGGTGTGTTCTCGGAGTGCGGTGAAAGCGGGGTTCCTGGGAGACGGGAACCGAGAGTCCCGATTCCAGAGGTCTGGGAAGTGTGTAGCTTTGGAGATGCATGGTAGGGGGACAGGCGGCTGCCGGGTCCGGCGTGGGGCCCGATCGGGAAGGGGGATTAGTAGTCGATGGGGGTTTGAGTGGCGGATCCGGACGGAGAACTGAGCCGAGGGCTGCAGCATACGAGACCCCCGGCCTCACCTCCCGACTCCGCACCCTGTCTCGCGCCTCTCGGAGGCTGATGAAGTCCGCCACCCGCAGGGCCCGGACCTCCTCTTCTCAAACTTAAAAAAAATACATTCAGACGACGAAGAAGGATGTGTGCCGGCGCAGTTTGAGCATTTAGGCGAGTTGGGACATCGTTCTGGGTGGGCGATGTCCCCGCAACGTACGCACAGTTGTTGTGGCTGTCGGCATACCGAACTGACGTGCCCAAACTTATTGCACTTAAAGCAACGGGTCGGGTCTGGAATGTATGGGCGGACCGAGAACTCGCATGACGCGCGGTCTCCCATGCCCCACACAACACGACCGGGAGGGACTAGGGTGTTGAACGTGAGGAGGCGCGGGGTGGGGAGGAGGTACCTCCTTGACGAGACGTGAATCGATGAACCTTAATGACACCCTGGGGTGTGAGGTCTTCTAATAACTCGTTCTCGGGTATCATCAATAAACGAGTAGCGAAGATAGTGCCCTGACTCTGGTTCAGGCGAGGGTGAGGGGAAACGGTCACCGAGCATCCGAGGACTTCTGTGAGGGAGAGTAGGGCATTCGTTTCTGCCGCTGTTCGCGATTTTATAAGGAGAGAACCGTCCTTCTGTGGTCGGACGTCATAACGGCTAGAGTTGCTGCGCGTGCGGATCGCCTGAAATGTCCTTTCAGAGTTGGACGGTAGGGACCCAGAAGTAGGGCGAATAACTAAAAATTTGTGAATACTGGGTAGGGATAGGGAAGCTGTTGGTTCGAAGTGGACTGGGACATCTAGTGGTCGATACGGACGTGGGCGCCGACTTCCCCGTCGTCACGGGGCTCTCTCCGTGGAGAGGCGGTCGATGACGGGTGAGAGGGCATACGGAGAAGCGAGAGGCCTGGTTTTCGGGGCGAGGCTTTCGTGGACCCTGTTGTCTTGCCCGTAGCTGGCTGAGGGGAGCTGGGGTGGGACCCCTGCTCTAGAGGAGGTGTCCAAAGGCATGTCGAGGTACAGGTTGCGGTCGGTGACGAGGGAGGAGAATGCGAGTGTTCCGTAGCCAGAGGAGGGGCGACCCCCTCACGACGTGGTCTTCCAGTGGTAGAGGACTCGGGGCCTGGTCGCCCACCACCCGAGTTCTAGGGCAAAAGTAGAAGTATCCATACGTTATTAGATTGAGAAAACGGACCCAGGGCCGCGAGAAACTGCCTACCAGTGAAAAGGGAGGCCGAGCGCAAACCGCCTTGGGAGGGGTACCTCGTCCCCAGGGGACACACCGTCGGTTTAAAAACAGGGCCCCGTGATGCGAAAGTTTGCCCCCAAACGGCGCAAAACCTCAGCCCCCACAATCCCACCTGCCCGGACACCAACCATCCAACACAGTGACGCCCTAAGGGCGTCACCTCCGGAGGACAGCACTGGAGACCCGTACTGGGAGCCAAAGTCTTTAGTGGCACTTAGCCCGGTCTCCCCAGTAGCCTGTCCGGCATGGTTGACCCTTCCGGGGGCTAAGCCCCTGCTCACGTAGCCCACTGGGTCAACACGGGAGTCCACCCACCACGACAAGGTGGCCACAGTTGGGAGGTATATATATATATATATACATAAAATATGAGTTTGAGTTCCGAAACCTCTGATATTAAATCTTCATAATGTTGACGTGGCCGTTGATCATCCTCTTTATTCATATATATATATATATATATATATATATATATATATATATGATGAAGTTCACAATTAAACACGTGAAATGTGGGTTTGCATCATATATATATTATATAACTTAAATTTTCTTATGGCAAAATCTGCCACTAACCTTTGAACATTAATAATTGTAAATGACAGTTGTAATTACATTTTAAATTCACTTCAATCAGCGATACCAAACTTATTAATAAATTACAACTTTTACTACATTTTAATTAATTAATATATATATATATATATATATATATATATATATATATATATATATATATATATATATATATATATATATATATATATATATATATATATATATATATATATATATATGAGCAGAAGATAGTTCAAATAATTTTTATACAAAAGAGGAAAAAATTGTGGAGAAGAAATTTACACTTGTGTGAAATAAGATTCAAAGTTAAAATTCGTTTTAATAGGGTTGTTTAACCTTCTTTGCAACATCTAAAGTCGTATGACAGAGGGAACCTACAGCTCTACTTGGGATTCGAACCACGTATTGCTTTATAATCTGGACTCGGAGAACGGTTTCCCATCCAGCTATTTCCCAGACCCAATGTCGCTTAACTTCGCTGATCAACGGGAAGCGGTCACGACACTGGCCACTACGTAGCCCTTCAAAGTTAAAAGTTCAGCCTTCCAATTATATATATATATATATATATGAGGTCTTCCGAAGCAAAAGTAGTACAAGCGCCATTTTTTTAATCGTCAGAAAACGCGTTGAAAGTTATGCGACCTTCGGACAGAGATAACGCATTATTTTTCGCGGGACTTTCGACCATACGAACATTGGCGTTTCTGCAATTCATCTATTACCATATGATAGTATACGGTCTGAAGAACCTCTCAGTAGGTATAACTGATTTTTGTCCCGGATGGCGCTTGTGCTACTTTTGCTTCGGAATGCCTTTTATATATATATATATATATATATATATATATATATATATATATATATATATATATATGTGTGTGTGTGTGTGTGTGTGTGTGTGTGTGTGTGTGTGTATACAAAGATCTAGTATCAGTCATGATGCGTTAACATTTTTTTCCTGGTAAGTCGTCACGTTTGATTGCAGACCACTTTTACGAGTATTTATGTTTTTCACCTTAACTTCCGACCGAAGACCAACAGCTTAACGTGCCCTTCGAAGCACAACGGCATGCATGAACGTTGATTTGAAGCACAGATAGTTCGTCACACTTCCACCACAGAACTTACGATATAATGGAAATTATTTGAAAGAAGATTGAAAATTCTATGATTAAACATTATTGTCGTCCTATCCATCGTACTACGATGAAAACAACATAAAATCCAGGCGGGAATGTAATACCAACAGCCTCTTATGTCAACTTCCTCCTTATATTGTACATTCTTTCCGCCAGCGGTGTCTAACCTTTTTGGGGAACTGAGGTACTCTTAAACTTTGGCCAAGAAGAGTGATTTACCTAGTTTTGCCCGTACTCAACTACCTTTCACTCCTCCCATTCTCATTTTCACTTCCATACCTTACAACTGCAATCAATTCCCACGTCAAAATTGCAAACTTTTCAGAATGATGTATTCTAAGTAGAGTAATTTTTTAAATCTTCACTCTAAATAGAAATGGACGTTTCGTTAGACGTTTCATTGTCCCAATTTTGTGAATTTTGAAATGTCTAATGCATTAGACATTTCGTATTAGTTAAATATTTGGTTAGATATTTCAGTAAGTAATTTGAAATGTCTAAATTATCCTAGTTTTTTAAACAGTTGTGGAAAGACTAATCTGAAATGTTTAATGAAATGTTTAATAAATTGTGTGAAAGTTTAAGGAGTTTAAGTTTATATGAAAAGAATTGGTTCACAGCATTACTCTTAAAATTTTTTTGGAGCTATTGAAGAATAGGGACCCCAGCCTTCTTTAGTTAGCTTTATAAGGCTAACTAACAAAAATATCATGACCTAACCTAACCAATCGTCAAGGGCGTACAGTTAACTTAACGATTGGTTAGGTTAGGTCGTGATATTTTCGTTAGTTAGCCTTATAAAGCTGACTAAAGAAGGCTGGTGTCGCTATTCTTCAATAGCTCCATTTTTTTACTTTCAATTTATATCCATTTCTTCTTGTAATTGAATCTGTATCCTTATCAAATAACTTGCTGTAATTTACATTAGTGAAGACATTTAATAGTTTAAAATACTCGAATTTGTTTTCAGAACACTCGACGCTTTTCAAGTGAATACATATGAGGCGCTCCGGACCACAACCTGCCAAGCGCCAATGGGGGTCAGAATTGAGTTATTTATATTACTATATTCCCCCAACCTTCCTCTATCTCGTGGGTGAGTCAGGGAGCAGATTGTGGACTTGTACGTATGGTCGAAATCAATCAAATATCGTTACTGGTTCAAAAGTTATGGCATTTTGAAAGTTGACAAACTTTAACTACATTTTTCTTCTTTTTTTAATTTTGGCGCTTGGCAGTTTGTGGTCCGGAGCGCCTCAAATCTAGTTCATTTAATTTTCCCTCAAATACTTCTCAGTTTTGGATTCATTTTGGTTGCTCTAGCCCGAGCTCTTTGTAACTTATCAGTGTCTTTTCTCAAGTATAGGCTGTCTAACTTAGTTAAGGCCACAGGCTGGTTCTTAATCTTGAAGGACTTTACTGGTGAATGCTTTGCTAAATAAATAAAATTAATAAATGCATAAAAGACACTTTCAAGACCTAAGCCTACGTGGGCTAAATGAAAAAATGCACAAACCTAAAAATTGTTTTCTCCTCTTTTCGAGACAGCGTATAAATACGAACACTAAATAAACTGCGTCATGATTTCAAAATATTTTTAACCATAATGCGCATGCGTCTAGGGCGCAAAGACTCGCGAACTAACTTATATACATAAGATGTTTAATTTCTACGTCTTATATATTTGAAAAATTTAAGCACCGTTTTCAAATATTTGAAATACTTAGTAAACATTTCAAAATAGTTATTATTCACTTCTAGTCCAGACAAAATAAAATTTAACCTGGAACAAATTGCAACAGAAATTATTTTTGCTGGAAATGGTACCTCATGCTATCTAGTTCAACATACAAAAAGTCCTAAAAAGTCCTACATTGGGAATTTGTATAATTTCAAAATTTCCAAAATGGCCGCCATAGATTTTATAAACGCTATGAATCTTCATATTTTTGCTGTCTCTTAACTAATTTTTTACACATAATGCTTCAGTTTGAATATATTTGGTCATAGAATCTGAAGGCTGAACATGTGGGACATTTTTTTTTTTAAATAAATGATATTGCATGAATTTTGAAATGAAATCAATAAAAGGCATTTTTAATTAATTTAATTTATTTTTGTGCAGTGAAGTTTACAAAATGGAATATAAAAACTGATGAAAACAAAATGCACGAAGTTGTTGTTGTTGTTGTTGGTTAGCCGATCAGCCCACCCTGATCGAGCAAGCCGGCGGCACGCAGGTACCCGATCGCCCTCTCCGGAGTGGACCGGAGGTTCAGCGCACTAGCGATGTTGTGTTGTGTTCTATGTTGTGCTAGAGCGGTACAGTCTGTCATAATGTGTTCAATTGTTTGTGGTGTGTCCTGGCACAGGTGGCAGGTGTCGTATGTGGCGTTGTCTAGTCTTTGTTTATATGTCTGTAAGTTGGGGTGATGTCCACATCGGAATCGTGCTAAATTAACTCGATCCGATCTGCTCAGGCTAGTCTCTGACCTGTCAATGGGTGGCGGCTTCGCACCTAGGACCGCATTCGGAGCGAGTCATGTCAGTGCTTTGTGGGTTCGGTGTGTGTGTGTGTGTATGTGTTTTCTGTACTGTGTGATGTCTGTGGGGCGTGGTATGGAATGGAGTATTTGGTTATAATGTCTCTCTGGTGTTACATTAATGGTGCGAGGTGTCGGTGCATGATTGTACATGCAGTGGCAAGGGTGTTGTGGGTTAGTTGTCGCTGCTGCCATGAATTGTGTTCCCCTCATGTCTAAATGTTCCCTAACTTTCAGTAGTTTTGTTTCTGTGTGCGGGTGTTCTATTAGTGTTTGAGTACATCCTGTAATGATACGAAGTGCGTTGTTTTGTATGTATTGTCTGTAAGGTGTTTATGTGTGTGTTTGAGATAATGGGTGCCCAGCATGGGCTAGCGTAGTCCATAAATGAGCGAATATATTGTTTGTATATGAGTGATGGTGTTTCCTGCTGGTGTCCAAAGTTTGTGCGTGTAGTACTCTAAGCGTGTTAAATCTTGACGTACATTTGTTTTTAATGTCCTGAATATGGTTTACAAAAGATAATGATGTGCTGTATGTGACCCCAAGTATTTTGGTCCTGTGAGTGTGTGGAATGTTGGTGTTGTTTAGTTAATCTATAGAGTTATCTTGTGTTCTTTTGTGTTGCTTGTTAGCAAGGTGATGGTTGATTTTGTGGGCGCTACTTTGAGTCTATTGTGTGTGAGCCAGTCTTGTATACTGTTTATGTATGTTTGTAGGTTATTTGTAGCGGTGTCGATGTTATTGTGGGTGGATGTTAGAGTGATGTCATCTGCATATGATGATAAGGTAAGCTTGTTATCTATGGGTGTTGGAATATCATACATGTATAAGTTGAGCAGTGTTGGTGAGAGAACAGAGCCTTGAGGGACCCCGTTCGTACAAAGCTTGTTTTTGGATGACCTGCCATTAAATGTGACATGTGAGTATCTTCCTGAAAGATAGTTGCTCAGCCACCTTTTGGTGTTATTGTGCATGTTTGTGTTGAGTATTTTGTTTATGAGAGGGAAGCGTGGGATAGCATCAAATGCTTTACTAATGTCTATTGTTGCTAATAGTGTACGTTGAGCTGGTCGTCTGGAGTTGATGCCATCCATGATGTGCTGCGTGAGGTTAGTGAGTAATGTCGTGGTTGAGTGGTGGTATGTGTGGGTTGGTGATTTGTAAGATTAGTCTTTCTGTTACTTTGAAAGGTGTGCATAGTAAAGTAATGGGTCTATAGGAAGCTGGTTCTATTGGATTTTTGCTTGGTTTGAGTAGTGTAATAATTTTACCTTGTTTCCTTATGTCAGGAATAATACAGTGTTGGTATGAATATGTGCTGATGTTTGTGAGAGCTAGTATTCCCTGTGGGACCAAGTGTTTAAGGTGTATGTTAGATATGTTGTCTGGTCCAGTAGTCTTCGAATTCTTAATGTTTTTTGATGATCTTGGTAGTCTGGTCTGTATTGAAGGGTGTAATGGTCGTGTCGAGTCTGTAGGCTTTCTTGTGTCTGGTGTTTGTCTGGATGCGTGTTTCTAGTTGTTGTCCCTGTTTAAGTGACTTATCTTTGCGTAGTGATTAACTAGAATGTTAGCTTGTTGTGTATATGTTGGGATATTATTTTGGCTGCGACAGATAGTCGCGTGTGAGGTGTGAATGCCGCTGTTAGAGTGGGTAATGCTGTTTATAGTCTTGTATAGCCTGTATGTATCTGTGGAGTGGTTTAGTGTTATGACGCAAATGCACGAAGTTGATCGTAAGTGATGTTACATTGCTCACGATATCGACCATCTGAGGTTTCGAGCAGTATCAACAGCCAAAAAGGTAGTGCGGATACACCTGAAATCTCTGTAGGAGAGAATTCTGCATATTCAGGTTATGTTTCGGGGTAGTTGTTAGTTGTAGATCATTAGTCCTAATCTTGAGTGAAATCTGGTTTCTGTCAGTTGCTACAGCTTGTACCACGGTATTCTCTGCACATAGCAGTACAAGGCCTGCCATATTTACGGCACGTACACCCTGTTGTATTACAGTCTTTTGTACAACGGCAGCAGATTATATCTAGTAGTTCTAATGGTACAGCGGGCTGGTCGGTCTCTATTGGCAAACACCTTCCATCCACCATGTGCCACCCCCATTCTTCTAGCTTCATACCGATACCCGGTCCTTTCCACTCCATCATTTGGTAATACACACGAAGGCTGTGGTACCTTGCGGTTGCTGAGGTTGGTGGTAAAGTTTGTGATTCCACTTATGATGTACTCTTAGAGACCTTTTCACAAAACCTCCTGAAAAACCGCCTGTATCGTAAGATATCCAGTCCTTCCTTTGGATCACCACCATATGAGAACGTCAGTGCTTTTTCTCCCGCCGCAATAATGTCAACCGTTGCTTGTCCTGGTTGGCTGAACACCTTAGCCTTCTTACAGAATAGTACATTAGTCTTGATCTTCTTTACTGCCAACAGTGGCGTATTGAAGGGGGTCAGGGGGGGACCAGGCCCCAAGGCCCAGCTGTTTCAGGGGGTCTGAAATTTTGGAGTACTTGTACTTGTACTTTTACTCAGTTCCTATGTACTTGATAAAAAAAGTACATTTCAAGTACATTCTTGTGGCAGCTCTACTTTTACCTGCATTTCTCAGATGCCTATTTCTCAGATTATTTATAAAATCTCATTCTGCTTCAGATACCTGTCATTTCACTGCTTTTTCTGCAGAAAATCTACACTGGTGAAGTATTAGGAGTGCTACCCATTAGGAATACTACAGGAAATTCACAAATGGAGGGCTGTTTTCCCAAATACTTTCATTGCTTATCACATTTATTTGTGTTTGATGGTGTCAAATGCAACTGGGGAGCATTCTTTTCCTCATTTGAGCATGCTTAAAAATGTTAATCGTCAAGTACTAACCAAAAAGAAATTGCAAAGTCTGTCAATGTTATGCATAGAAAACGATATTTTGCAGAATTTAAATACTGAGCTTGTGATTGGAAAATTTAGTGATATGAAGCATTGCAAAAAACTTTTGTAGACTGGTGGTGGATGATTTTGTGATTAACTTTTGTAGATTAGTAGTGACCTGATAACTGTGTAATTGGTTTGGTGTAATTGTAGCAGCTTGATATATGTGTAAAACTTGCATTATTTGATTTAGAAATAAATGGTTTTATTTAGAAATGGTTTTGGTGATTTACATGACTCGAAGATTTGTCTTGTTGAGGGGCCCAAGAATATTTTGGTCCCAAGGCCTAAAAATCCTTAATATGCCACTGACTGCCAAACCCTTTCCTAATCCAAACGGTCGAGAAGTTGTGTCGCAGCCAAGAATAGAATGAATGAACAGTATGTTCTCACATACATCAGGACCAAGAAACTCTTTCGATTGCTTTATGCACCATATTCTGATATTTTTTAAAGCCTGCTTGGGCTTTGGTACCAGAAACAACCATTTATTGTCATTGCGCAACAAGTTCCGTCATTGCGCAACAAGCCTTATGAAGATAGAATTAAAGAGTTAGACTTGCATTCACTCGAAACTAGGAGATTAAGGGGGGAGCTTATTGAAGTTTTCAAAATCGTTAATAACATCGATAATAGCAATACTTGTAATAACGGTTTTAAGTTGCGTGGCAGACGTTTCATTACTAATATCGCTAAAAACTTCTTTACGTTTAAAGTAATTGATAAATGGAATAATCTTCCCGCGCCCGTCGTGAACTCTACCAGCGTTAATATGTTTAAGAACCGTTTAGATAGGCATTTTAAAAATATTAACGTTGTTTAATTAGCAGAGCTGGGCACTTGCGGTTTTTTGCCCGTTTTTTTGCGGTACTGCGGTACTGCGGTACTACTACCGCACTACCAAACCGGTACCGCATAACGCAGTACCGCAAAGGATCGCTGAAAGTACAGCAGTACCGCTACCGCATTCAAATTTCCCGCGGTACTTTCCGCGGTACCGACCAACACGGTAGTACCGCAGTACCGCAAAAAAACCGCAAGTGCCCAGCTCTGTTAATTAGGCTGACCATACGTACCGTTTTGAACGGGACAGTACCGTTTGTTTTATATTTCCTGGCCGTCCCGTCGTTTTAATAAAAATGTCAATTTTGTCCCGGTTTATGTACTTACTTTTTCATGAATACAGAATATTACATAACCCCGTCCCTTTTTTGCCATCCCAATGTCCCGTTTTTGTCTCAAGGAAATATGGTCAGCCTATGTTTAATATAATGATAAAACAATCACCCTTTTCCCGCTCAGCCTCACCCTTTTCCCTCTCAGCCTCACCCTTCTCCCTCTCCCTCGTTAAAATTATTAACGTTGTTTAATATAATAAAACAATAACAACAGGAGCTCTGGGGGCGGTGATTGAGGATGAGTCTGTTGACGATAATGCCAGCTTGTGACATGCCAGTGTGTGATGCCAGCAAAAAAAAAAAAAATTAGACTAATACGATCGTAGATGTAGCTCGTAGCGTAAACTAACCCACGTTTTGTTTTACTTTACCTACTTTTTTTTCTTTCTTTCTTATCCTCTCCTTACTTGCATGTCTGTAGTTTGCATGGTATGACAGTGAGTTAAGACTGTGTTTGCATGGTTTGTAAGCGTTCTTATTTTACTTCTTTTCATCTTTCACCCCTTTCCTATTCTCTCCGACTATTTTTCTGACTTGTCGGCAGTGGCCGACTGATGATGATGGTGAGTCTTTCTTTCTCTTTTTCTGAATGAATTTTAACCCAAGAATGATAGGTTTTGCTACTTACTTAACCCCTTATTCTCCTCTTTTAACCCCCTCCTCTTTCCTTTCTCTTGGGCTAACCTTAGAGTGGATCTTAGGGTCTTTGTTAGCCTTAGCTTCTGTAGATCTGTAGAAACAACCATGTGCATCCATTTCAGCATTATGCAGTAAGAGGACCAGCAAGTCCGTATCGTCTCCAACCACAACAGTGTCCTTGTTTCTGGCTGATGCAACAGCTGTTTGGACAATGAGCACGTCTGCATCATGCTTTGCAAGATATATCTTGCATCCAGCTCTCTCTGGTTTATTACTGAGATAGTCTATAAAGCGCTGTTTGTTTGCCTTATTGTTGGAGAACGCCTCCTTCTTGACCTGGATAATCATTGCACCGGTGAAGTGCACTGTCACATCTGCACAAGTCCCTGTTCTTCTCAGGTGCGCGGCATCTTCAGTTGTCGGACCATCTTTGTAGTTATCGATCGAAGACATTGGTGGCAGCACCATATTTCTGTGACGCATATCTAACGTACAGCTGACTCACACTATCATGTGTGGAACCTCTTGGCCATTGTAGGCGATGAAGTACAGCACCACCATCAAGGATATAATGGGCATTTCCACTGGGATCTCGTTGTTCCCCTTGCATAGTCTTCCAGAGAGTATCAGCAAGGACCGTCTTATTGGCCTGCAAGAGAAGAGAGGGTGATTCAAACAATGCAGGGGGATGACTTCAGAATTCATATTTGAACAATGATGGTCATCTTCCCAGTGCTCTCCGACAGTTATTAGTCTCTGGAACAACATCTGCGAATCCACCGGCATAGATTCCTCTTGGATCTTGGTAGTTGATGTTGAACCAAGTGTCACCGCTTGATATTCTTCCACAGATTTTCCAACCATGGACGCTAGAATCTTTTCTCCAACCTCTCGTGATCTCTCGACATTGACTCCTTCATGGGCTGTCTTGCCATTGGCAATGTTAAACAGTGAAGGGTTCTGAACGAATGGGTCTCTCTCTCTCTCTGAGATACCTGATAAGATCCAATGTGTCACTTACATCTCTAGCTTGTTTAGCTGTTGATATGTCCTTGTGCTGGTCATTGGTTACCAAAGGTGGGCAGTTGCGCCGCAAAAAGTTGCGGCGCAACTTGCGGCGCAACATTTTTGGTTGCGCTTGCGCTTGCGGCGCAACTTTTTGAAAAGGGTTGCGCTTGCGCGTGCGGCGCAACTATTTCAGCAGAGTTGCGGTTGCGGTTGCGGCGCTACAAAAATTGTTGCGCGTGCCCACCACTGTTGGTTACATATGAGATACTACTCTGTTCTTGCATAGCATTGTTGATATTTGCACATACTGGCATGGAGCGGAGCCACACCAAGCGCTGAGTCTCTGTCATTCCTCGTCCTCTTGTTAGGCCCCCCACGCGATTTTAAACTTCTCATCAGCACCTGTTCAGTAATGAGATCCGTGGACAGTCCACTACGCCTCACCGCGTGGTATCCTTCTTCGAATTTCCGGTGGACATCTGGATGCGTTTCTGGCAAAATGAACATTGTTTGAAGATATATGTAAGCAGACTTTGTATACAGTGTGTGACCAGATGCAGCGAAGTATCGCAACATTTTGCTTACTGTTTGAAGGTGTAATCTCCAGTTGCCTGCCCGTTCAGCTTTGAGTAACTTTCGCAAAATGTTCACCATGTTCATATACTGTATCCACAAAACCGTTGTTCGCATAATTACACTGGGCAACAAAAAATTTTTTTTTTCGTGTCCCAAGAATGAAAATACCTTATTCTTATAGTATTTTCTGTGCTGAATCCAAATTAGTTTGTAAAATTTCTCTATCAGGTCTGGTTTTTGTGTGACATGCAATTTAATTTTTAAAAACCCATATAGTTACATACTTATTAAAATATGATCGAAAAGACATACCTGTAGTTTAAAAAGTAGCTTGTTTTGATTTTCTGCTGTGCTTTGCCTCAGGCATGTCTCTCTTAAGAGTCCAGCAATAGTCAGCCAGCATACTGGGGCTCCATTTGCCTTGGTAACGGTTTTCCATGGCACAAATATCCTGATGAAAACGCTCACCATGTTCGTCGCTTACCGCACCCAGGTTTTCCGGAAAAAAGTCCAAGTGAGAGTCCAAGAAATGAACCTTTAATGACATATTGCACCCCATTGCTTGGTAAGACTTAAGAAGATCTCCTACTATTTCAGGATAGTTTTCGGCCTTGTGATTTCCCAAAAAATTTGTGCAGACACTTTTGAAACTCTGCCACGCAGCTTTCTCAACTTCATTCAACTCTCCTTCAAATCTCTCATCTCTTAACAATTCTCTGATCTGAGGGCCTACAAAAATGCCTTCTTTAATCTTGGCATCACTGATCCGGGGAAACTTATTTCTCAAGTATGTGAATCCTGTTTGCGCTTTATCCATCGCTTTAACAAAGTTTTCATAAGTCCAAGCTTGATATGCAAAGGAGGAAGGTACACTTTCTCAAGGTCAACAAGTGAACTATTCACAACATTTTTCTTGCCTGGAACAAGTGAGGTGCGTTTTGGCCAATCCTTCTTAACGTAGTGGTTTTGCTTGTCCCTACTGTCCCACTCACATAAAAAACAACAGTACTTGGTGTAACCTAGCTGCAACCCTAGCAAAAGTGCAATGACCTTCAGATCTCCACAGATATTCCACTTATATTTCTGATACTGAAACTTTTCTAAAAGCAACTTCATGTTGTCGTATGACTCTTTCATGTTAGCAGCATGTGCAATAGGTACAGAAGGAAATTTATTTCCGTTGTGAAGAAGGACTGCTTTCAAGCTGACTTTTGAGGAGTCAATGAACAATCGCCACTCATCCACGTTATGTTCATGACCAAGAGCCCCCATGACTGAATTAACATCTTTACAAAACACAAGTCCATCTTCATGGGAGAACCATTCTTTGAATTCATCATGGCGGCTGCGGAAAAAAACAAACTTTAGTGTCACGTTGCAGTAGATTCCAACCCTTTAATCTTGAACCTAAAAGTTCAGCCTGCTTCTTAGATAATTTCAAATCACGAACTAGGTCATTTAGATCTCCTTGTGACAGTAAATGTGGTTCATTGGAGGAACAGGTAGCCTGGAATGTTGGATCAGAAATGTCTTCATCTTTTTCCTCGTGATATGCTACAGCTACGTTTGATTCCTCGTCACTTAAACTTACATGTTCAGAAGGATTTGGTACTGGAAGTTGAGCACTGTGGGGAACTGGTCTCATTGCAGACGGTAGATTAGGGTATTTCATAAGGCTCTTTGTTTTTGAAGTGATCCCCTTTGTATTTACCAGGCAGAAATAGCAGTCTGTTGTGTGATCTTTGGGTTCCCTCCAAATCATTGGAATAGCAAATGGCATGTGACGTGAACCGTTTAGCCATCCTGTAAGTAGTCTTACACATGTCACACAACAAATGTGAGGGGCCCAACTCTTGTCCTGATCGCCTACTTTACATCCGAAATAAAGTTCATAGCATTTTTTTACTAATGGTGTAAAGTTACGTTTCTGGGATTTTAAAGTTAGATCACCACATACATAACAAAAGGAATTAGGATGATTCAGACAGTTCCGCGGCATTACAAAACATCTATATGAATACAACACTGGTGTAAAATTAACAAGAAGCAACAGACACTAGCTGTTAACACTGTGACAATTACAAGCAGACTGACTTGGAGCTGCTCTACACACAGAAACTAGGCTCATGTCTGAACAGGTACAAACATGTTTCAACCTGCACAGTCTGCTGCTCCGACCAAATTTATCCTGCCAGCATTATCAGAACTTTCTCCCCAAAGGAATAAATTGTACTAATTTTACAGAAAAATTAATACAACATATATATTAATATTAATATATTTTATTATAGTTATATTAATTAATATAATATAATATTATATTTATTATTTTTATATTGTTTTATATTATAATATTGTTATATACTTAATTATATATAATATGTTATTATTTTTTTATCCGGTGATCATGCTAAATGAGGAAAAAATGAACATAGCGTCACAAGTAAACTAAGCCTGATAGAAAAAATCTGATTTCATATTTAGATTCAGCATGAAAAAGTACACTTAGAACACCCATCAAAACCCTTGTGACAAAATTGTTGTTGACCAGTGTTATCATTTCCTTCTCTTCATTCAGTTTACTTTGGATTCTCCGAACAATTTTGTTGAACATACCTCTTATAATATTAATAATAATAAGATAATAATTAAATTTTAAAATATTTCAAATCCATCCTCGTGTTCAAAAACCTTATTTTAGAATTTTAAATTATTTAAATATGTCATCTGTGAGTAAAGATATAGCAAAATACTTCTATTGGGAGCCATATTTTATTTATGTAAATTAAACTTACGGTACTTGTGGGTTATCTGTCGCCACTTTTTAATATTTTTTTATTTATTTATTTTTATATATTAAGAGAAGAGGATTCTTTATACTGTACGGCATTGACGATTGGTTAGGTTAAGTCGTGCTAGTTTGGTTAAATACCGTTTTATTTAACCAAACTAGCACGACTTAACCTAACCAATCGTCAATGCCGTACAGTATAAAGAATCCTCTTCTCTTAATATATAAAAATAAATAAATAAAAAAATATTAAAAAGTGGCGACAGATAACCCACAAGTACCAAACTTACTTCCGCAACAATAATTTCTCAGGACTTTTAGTATGTCATTCAAAGAACCTGATAGAAATGATTTGTGGCAAAAAAATTCTATTGCAATTAGTTCCAAGTTGAGTGAAAAAATGGGCTAGATCGAGTACGTAGACTATTCGGAAAGCCAAGTTCATTATGAGATGTCGAGTAAACGTTTCATATATATAACCAAATATTTAGTACCATTTAGAGCAGGAGTATGGGACCTACAGTATATTGTGTGGCGGGCAAATTTCAACGAAAAACTTCTCCACCGAGCAAATTGCAGCTTTAAAAATAGTTTGGGACATAATTAAGATGTAAATACTGTATGATTTTAAAATTTAAAAGTGAATATTTTTAATACGTGAATACTTTTAAATTGAATATTTTAATTAGTTAAAGTTTAAATAATTAAAACATTCAATTAAACCCTCACGTGCAAGTAGCTTTGTCATCCACATTTTTCTAACTTCCATGACATTTTATCAATAACTTTTATACGACATTTAATTTACTCAATACCATTAATGAGAAGCTTGGACTTGTTTGGACTTGATTACAAGTAAAATGAAATTGCGCACAATATCATTGGCGAAAAATTAAAATAATCGTATAATATTTATGAGTTCCGCTCGGTTAAAGGCTATTCTTTCGGCTATTCGGCTACAATTTCATTGTAAATAAAATATTAATAGGCTTAGAAGTGTTTCTGCTATAATTATTGATAATGACATACTTTCTTATTTTTCTATTTTATGATAATAACTACTTTTATATCAAACTGTCCGGGGTCAAATAAAAACAGGCCGCGGGCGGCGGCAGGTTCCCCACTCCTGATTTAGAGTGTTGTTAAAAAATTATATATTCAGATAATTAATTAGTTGTAAATTATGAATCATTGCACGCATCTACGTTGAAATTTCTTTGATTATTTTCTGCAGTTATTGCAATTTTGGGGAACTGTCCATTTATGCCTCGCGAACGACTCCAAAAAGCTTGATGATTGACTAGTCGAATTTAATTTTTATCACCCGCGTACAGTCACCATTTCTTACACTTATTAAGAGTGTTTTCCCCCCCTTTATCACGATGTATATCGACATATTTACAATGTGTTCGCAATAATTAGAAATAAAATGCGCACACTTCTTGGAAACCTTCTTGTTTACTGTTGTAGACCAAATATCAAGTATTTCCTACAGTGAAACTTTACAAATGAGAAGACCTTCGACAGGAAAAAGTGTTTTGTAATTCCTAGAGAAAATAATGGCTCGCTCATGTAGGAAGTTCATTTTATATAAAATACGATATCTTTTTGATACGTAAATATATTATACTTACTATATTATTTTTCAGATAAAAGGTAAAAAAAATTACACACACACACACAATTATATATATATATATATATATATATATATATATATATAATTATATATATATATATATAATATATATATATATATATATATATATATATATATATATATATATATATATATATATGTGGAATGCATTTCACGATTGAACACGACATAAATGTCCATAGCAGGATGATGACTAGGAAATTAAATCCAATTTATGGTCTTTTAACGCAGCGGAAATTTTAGTCCGAAAACTTCGAAGAATGCAGAGACGCCACTCGTATAATTGATGAAGTATTTATCCTGAACCGGAAATTAAGTTTTAAAAGTACTTGACAGTTTTCACCTTTACCGAAACTTATAATAATTATCACTTTCAATTCAACCGAGTTCGAATGGTATAAAAATAAACACGAAAATCGCTTCTATTCTCCTTTTAATCAGTTTAGAATTGAAATCGAATTTTAGAATTCTTTACCGAAAAAAAATTAATGCAAATAATTCTTGTCTTTAGTCACGATTATGAATTCAGGATGAAATAAATTAACAAACTTTTATAACGTAATGATGTAATGATGAACGCAATTAAATTGTCAGATGTAACTCTGAATTTTTAATTTATTGTTTGGAAGTAGAAGTTTTTTTTTTTTATGTTCACATTACAAAAAACAATTAAAAAACGTTAAAATAACAATATTTTGAATTGAATTGAATTGAATAACCTTTATTAATAATAAAATAAATACATTCGTTTTATAATTTACAATGACATGAATAATTGTGAAGCTCGACAATTTATTTTATTTAATTTGGCCCTTAAGCTTTAGGCTTTACTGGGCTCTTATTAAAAATAAACAGCTAGTTGTTATTAATTAATAATAAATAAATAAATAATTAAATAAGTATTATTAATAGTTAAAACATGTATTAATCTTAAATTATCACTACTGACATGACAAATACAAGGTCACCATTGAAGGCACTATACCAATACCATACAAAGAAATCAATATTATACACGAGAGATAAGAACTGAACAATCCCAAGAAATGTGTTTTTAATACTAGATTACACACGAGAAATTAATAATTAGTAAACAATAGTAATGGACATTAATCCTAGATTTTTGTTAGTATGCCATTATTAATCGGGATTTCAACTTGGTTTTAAACAAATTTATATTCACAATATTTTTCATATCGGCATTTAAGTCATTCCATAGTTTCAATCCAATGAAAATGGATAGTTTTTGAGATGAAGACAATCTAAATTGAGGTATAACGAGCTTTGATCTATTTCTGGTCTGATACGAGTGGATTTCTTGATAAGTTACAAAATATCTATTTACCCATTGTAAATAAATGATTTTGTTCTTACACTTGGAAATAAAAATAAAATATGCCAGTTTGGTTATATCATTGAGCTTTAGTAGGTTTAGCTCTTTAAATAATGCACTAGAGTGATCATGGAAATCAGCATCAGCACCTTATTGCTCGGTTTTGGATGACAAAGATACCATTTAATGCGTTGTTAGTGGAGTTTCCCCAAACAAGGGTGCAGTACGTTATATAAGGAAGAACAAGAGTATGATAAAGAGTCAATAAAACTTGTTTAGGGACTACATTTCTAAGTTTAAACATTATAGCAACGCTCCTTGAAATCTTTTTCGCGATATAATTTACATGATCACTCCATTGCAAATTCTTATCTAGCATTACACCAAGAAATTTTGTTACAGTACACTCCTTTATAGCTATTTCATTAACATTAAGTTCATCAAGATGTACATTTCTTTTATTAGTAAAAATCATGAAATTTGTTTTATTGGTATTTAGGAAGAGTTTATTGGTGGTCAACCATTTCATTACACTGATGAATTCTGAATGAAATACTGTATATTCTTAGCTGTATTAACATCTTTGCAAGAAAAGAGACAGTTGTATCATCTGCAAACATTATGAAGTTCAGTATATCAGATGAACGTGGAAGGTCATTTATATATATTAAAAATAACAGTGGACCCAGAACTGAGCCCTGTAGCACACCATATTTGAGAAGCGTTTTAGTTGAGCAAACCTTGTTTACTGATACAAAATGATATCTGTTGGACAAGTAACTTTTAAACCAATCACTGATTGCTCCTCTAAAGCCGTAACAATATAATTTATTAAGTAGAATATTATGGTCTATTACATCAAACGTCTTACTCAAATCCATAAATATTGATATAATTATTTCTTTGTTCTCTTTAGCTATATTTGTAATTTCCATAAGATTTAAAATAGCCATTTCCGTTGTTTTATTATTACGGAAGCCATATTGATTTGGAGATAATAAATTGTAGGATTCTAAATATCGCTGCATTCTACTTTTTACAGTTTTTTCAAAAACTTTGCTGAACACAGATAATGAACACACCGACCTGTAATTTGTTGCTAGTGTAGCAATGATGGGAATATTCCTCTGGAAATACTTTGATTGATAATTTTAGCCAAAGTTACAGATATCTTATCTTTAACAAGTTTCAGTACAGGTACAGGAATGTTATGAATGTTATTTTTTGTATTTTTTTTAATTTACCAATAATATTCCGGACCTCAGTAGAGGTAGTAGGAACAAAAGAAAATGAATTTAGCGGGCTGGGTGGCATATATTCTAGAGGTGAGTGATCATTATTTAGTAATTGTGAGTGAAGCTTATCCGCTATTGAAGTAAAATGTGCATTTAAAGAGTCTGCAATAGCAGTATCATCAGTAATTTCTTTATTATCAACATTTAATTTCTTTATTGAGTTTTTCTTAATTTGTTTTCCAACAAGTCTGTTTATGGCTGTCCAAGTCTTTTTCATGTCTCCTTTATGTTTGGAAAATTGATTGTTATAATAGTTATATTTTGCAATTTTGATTATTTTAGTTAATTTGTTTCTCTATTGAGTATATTTTGTTTTAGGAATTTTGCTCTGTAGTTGCAATTTGAATAATTTATCTCTTTTCTTTATTGAAGTGATAATTCCTGGAGTGATCCATGGATTTGCGACATTTTTGGGCGAAACCGTTTTTCTCCTTAAAGGAAAGCAAATATTAAAAATATGGAATAAGGTGTCATAGAAGAACTGAAACATATGATCTGGGTCATTTATAGGTTCGTCACAGTCAAATCGAGTATTTTCTACAGCCCCAATAAATTTTCCTTTGTTAACCTCTGAGAATATTCTGTAATCAATAGTTGTTTTGTCCGCAACCCGGAACAGTGTTATTGAATATAACGTAAGTAGGAAAATGATCACTGATGTTTGTGGTTATAATTCCAGAATTTACGAGGGCATTGCTGTTTACAAATATATTATCAATCGTAGATTCTGTTATTTGATTGCCATAATTGCAGACTCGAGTGGGTTTGGTAACAGTATGACTAAGATAGAAAGAATTCATTAAGTTTAAAAATTTATGAGAGTTTGCTTCAGATTGCAAATTGATGTTAAAGTCACCCACAACTATGGCATTCGATTTATGGATGTTGCATAACATGTTATCTAAGTGAATTAAGAAGCTATTGATATTAGTATTAGGAGGTGTATATATATTGCATGGACAGAATATACATTATTTTTGTCTTTTATATTAACAAACAGGTTTTCATTGTCCCTATTACATACAGAAAATACTTCGTTAGAGTCGTAAGTTTGATGTACATACACAGAGATACCCCCACCAATCTGACCATCTCTTACAGTATGATAAGCAAAGTAATTATCTATATTATACAGGTTTTTAATATTACTATTTAACCAGGCTTCCGTGAGAATTATAACACTCAATTTGACCGTAGAAGTTTCCAAAGGGCCAATAAGTAGTTTTCGTTCCTCGGTAAGTTTCGAATGTTTAGATTTAGCACTGAAAGATTTTATAAATATCTTTTTGCAATACAAAGGCATTAAACTCATCTATCGATGAGACCATGCAATTGCCTACACCAGATTCCTGTTCTAGATTCTCTAAACTGGATATAGAATTTTTTGGTAATGAATTGAAATGATTAATATCGGCACATATACTATGAAAGTCTTTATTGATGAAAGCCATTTAAACAGTAATTCTCAAACAATTTTACTAAATACATAATATGGGAATAAGGAGTTACCGCCCAGTTGAGCCGAGAATGGGAAAGTCGACTGATGAGATTGTATGCGGAGTTATTCGCAGGCCTCCTGTGTGCCGACTGCCGGCTGACGTTTTCGTAGTTCTCATAGCTTCGAATGCTTCTTCACTAACAAGGTGAACTCCTTTGACCCGAAGTATTCTCCGTTGGAGGAGTCTCTCTTTCTTTAATAATTAACTTCGCTCCAAGAAAGTAGGCAACTTTCCCGAGTCTCCTCGCTTCTATGAGTTTAGGGAGCTTTTCTTTACGAAGTTTACGTGTTTCCTCACATACGACGTCATTGACGAAGATTTTTGATCCTTTCAGCTTTCTTCTGTTTTTTTAGTATTAAATCTCTGTGAGTTTCATCCTTACATATTACTTTTATAGCTGAAGTGGGCGTCTTGGATTCAGTCGTGTCTTTAACTCTAGAATTTGTCTTTTGTGGTGGAATTTGTTTTTTTAATCTAAAAGCACTTTTGATCTTAATATTCCCCAAATTCAGTCTATCTTTTCTTATCTCCTCCACCTTTTTCTTCGTTTCACCGTTTGTTTCTCTATTCATTTCAGATACCCCCATTATGATTAAGTTATTGGCACGTGAATTATCGTCTAAGCTGTTTAATTTATTCCTAATTGAATCGTGCTCGTTTTTTATCATCTCCATGCTACGATTATTTTTAGTAAGCGAGTTGAGACTACAGGGTGTCCCATAAGTTCGGCATCATAGGAGAAATTCATATTTTTCTATTTCTACAAACCATAATTCATATTTTTCTCTCTACAGGCAATAATATCTGTGAGCAAGGAAGAACGAATCCAGATAATTCTACTCATAGGAAATCGGAGTCAAAGAGACTGCAACAAGTCTGCTAACACAACTCTGTGTTATTGGCTCGCGGTCTGGATGCACTGTTAAATTCAGCAGCGGCCTCTCTTTGACTCCGATTTCCTATGAGTAGAATTATCTGGATTCGTTCTTCCTTGCTCACAGACATTATGGCCTGTAGAAAGAGAAAAATATGAATTATGGTTTGTAGAAATAGAAAAATATGAATGTCTCCTATGATGCCGGACTTATGGGACACCCTGTAGAGTTAAGATCCTTTATCTCATCGTGTGCATACTGAATGCTCTTTTCGAGCTCTATATTTCTATATTTCACTTTTGCATTGTCCCTCTTTAACAATTCGTTATTATGTTGCGCAAATATGACTTCAATTTGATTAAAATTAAGAATATATATATATATATATATATATATGATGAATAAAACCACGAAGGAAAGGAAACACAAAAAGGTGCTCAAGCGCTTTCGTCTAATGACATCCTCAGGAACACTGAAGTACATAAAAGGTTACGGCCTATATATAGGTTACAGAAAGAAAAAAAAATAAATAAATAACATACATACACACATATATATATATATATATAATATATATATATATATATATATATATATATATATATATATATATGCAATAAACGGAGAAGTAAAAATAAAAAATAAAAATTAAAAATTAGAGGATTAACAAAGAGGCATACAGATTTGTAAGGAAAAATATCGATTTTTAGCACAAGATCAAATGAACTATAAAAATACAAATTTATTCCAGTATAAATTTGTATTTTTATAATTCATTTGATCTTGTGCTAAAAATCGATATTTTTCCTTACAAATCTGTATGCCTTTTTGTTAATCCTCTAATTTTTAATTTTTAATTTTTATTTTTACTTCTCCGTTTATTGCATATATATATATATATATGTATGTGTGTAGATATGTATGTATATATATATATATATATATATATATATATATATTATATATATATATGTTTGTGTGTATGTATGTTATTTATTTAATTTTTTTTTCTTTCTGTAACCTATATATAGCCGTAACCTTTTATGTACTTCAGTGTTCCTGAGGATGTCATTAGACGAAAGCGCTTGAGCACCTTTTTGTGTTTCCTTTCCTTCGTGGTTTTATTCATCATAAATATTTTTCACGTGTTACTTTCGTGAAATAATTTTCATATATATATATATATATATATATACACACACACACACACTCAAAGGAAAGGAAAATTTAAAAGGAATTAAGATTCAATTCAAAAGTAACTGCAAAGCTTGGGTCTTTTCGGTTTGAAGCACTGTGAAAAAACAACAACAAAAAAATAATAATAATATTTGTAGGTAGAAAATGTAAATATTTGTTAAGAAAAAAAGTACGTTTGATGGTGGAGAAATATATAATTTAACTAGAATAGATTGAAAATTGGGAAATGTCTCGTAAAATTTTCTCAAATAGGTCTTTATTTGTATTCTTTCGACGCCAAACGAATTGGCAAAGATAGGAGTCCATCATTTCATGTTTGGTCCCACTTTGTCGCTTATTGCTTCTTTTCAACGGTTAGGTTAGATCAGGTTAGGTTGTAGGATTGAAAAATCTCTACTGCCGCTTCTTCGGACTGCACATTAATGTAAAACCACAGTAAATTCTTATATCTCTCATTTTAATCTGTAAATAAAGATATAATTTATACCAAATATTACGTTCAAATAATATATTTCTCCAAAGAAGAATGTACTTTTCTTAACAAATATATACATTTTCTACCTACAAATATCATTTTCTTTTGTTTTTTTCACAGTACTTCAAACTGAAAAGAGCCAAAGCTTTTTTAAAGATCGTTTCTTCTTCGCTCGAGCAGGCGGTCAAAACTGAAGTGAGAGAAAAGGTACACAGAAGAACGTTCAAGAAACGTTATGCCTCTGGCAGCTGAAAATGTCTGGATACAGACCTTAGAGAAGATTCTTTAGATAAATAAAAATTGGTTAAAAGATCTAAAGAAAATAGACGGTTTTTGACATTATAGTTATTGGTACTTTTTATTAAATAGGATTTGACCAATTTCCTCCTGTCACCATTATCAGCAGTAATGCCCTTCGAAGCATAACGGCATGTTTAGAATTGGTCGTTGATGAATGTTAATTTGAACCACGGATAGTTCGTCACACTTTCACCGAGTTGTCATCGCCAATATTTAAACCATATTTGTCTCGGTAAAGACGACGTTTAAAGTCAATGAACAACAATTTAAACATAGGATTTTGTAAACCTCGGTATTAGAGGCCCGCTACGGTGGTTGGTCTCCTCGTAAAAAATTACGAGTAGTGTCAAGTACCTTAGAAGCCGTATAAAACCTTGGTTTACAAAAATCCATGTTTGAATTATTCTAAATGTTACATTGGCGAGACCACTCACTTTAAACGTCGTCTATAATGTTTATAACTATAATGTAAAAACCATCTATTTTCCTTAGATCTTTTAACCAATTTCTAGGTATCTAAAAAATCTTCAATACGGTCTGTATCCAGACGTTTTCAGCTACCAGAGGCATAACGTTTCTTGAACTTTTTTCTGTGCACCTTTTCTCTCACTTTAGTTTTGAATCCACGACCGAACGGAGAAGGAACACTTTCGAAAAGCATCACAGTTACCTGCTAATTTAATTTGAATTCTTTTTAAATTTTCTTTTAGGGATTTTACTCTTATTGAGTTGCACATCTATGGTGTTTTCTAAATTATATATATATATGCAGTAAAATCACAGAAAAACACGTGATCTTTTTAATAAGCAAATAACCACAGGGAAAAGGAAAAGTAAACACGAAATCCGAGCGCTCGGATTTCGTGTTTACTTTTCTTTTTCCCTGTTTTTTTGCTTATATATATATATATTATATATATATATATATTATATTAATTATATATATATATACAGGGTGTTTCATAACATGTGGGACGCACTTTCAGGATGGATTCAGGACCAGAAAACAATGAAAAAAGTTTATATAAACATATGCCCGAAATTGCTTTGTTTCCGAGTTACAGCCCGTAATGTGTTCCAACAAGTATCCGCCTTACCTTTAAAGGAAGTGCTCAAAATGACCGCCTTGCGCTTGAATACACGTCTGAACACGCATCGTCATAGACTTCCTGACGCGTTCAAACATTACAGGTATTATTCGGATTTTCTGGCATCCTTGTTCTACATGTTGGCGAAGCACTTCGATGTCACGTAAACGATGGATTTCAGATGACCCCACAGGTAAAAATCGAGTGGATTCATGTCCGGGGAGCGAGCAGGCCATGCAATAGGTCCTCCACGGCCTATCCATTTATCAGGGGAATGGTCATCCAAATAGTCTCTGGCTACGCGACTAAAATGAGGCGGAGCGCCGTCATGCATAAACCGCATACGACGTCGGACACCAAGAGGAACTTCATCTAGTAAATCGCTTAAATCATTCCTTAAAAAATTGGAATAGGATTCTCGTGTTAATCTTCCAGGCAAAACAAAAGGACCGATTAAGTTGTCGGCAATAAGTCCTGCCCATACATTGATACTAAATTGTTGTTGGTGCCTTGACTGGATGATGGCATGCGGATTCTCTTCGGCCCAGTGATGAGTGTTGTGAAAATTGATCACGCCATTTCTTGTGAAGGCAGCCTTATCAGAAAACCCTCTCGTGGTGAAAAATCAGCTTCAGTAAAGCCTTGTACTCTCTGAATGTGATATGGGTAAAGCTGTTGTTCCCGTAAAATTCTCCACACAGTTGTGTATCTTACACCCTCTGCTGCTGCTATCCTTCGGGTGCTGACACCAGGATGTTCCTCCACGCGATTCAGGACCAGCTCCTCCAAATCAACAGTTCTGGCGCTGATCTACCACTATCTGAAACTCGCTTGTTGAATAATCCTGTAACACCAAGATGCTCGTCTATTCTCTGAAAGGTCTTCTTAACTGGCAGACGGCGATTCTGAAACCTTTCCGCATACAGACGTCTTGCTGCGGCCACATTACACTCGGCAAGTCCATACATGAGATGCATGTCTGCCATTTCTCTTTTTGAATAAGCCTCCTTTCTCACTTCAAATGCACACTATCACTGAATAGCACAAAAACTTTTAAGTTTTTTTTTTCACTGGACTGCACTTATTCACGGTAAGAAGTTACGAATACGAACAGTGAAACACCGCGATGCACCTCTGACTGACTGATGACTCTACACTCAACGATATTGAAACATGTCGTAGAGTGTACGAAACATTACAATCGGCAAGGCCATACATGAAATAAGTCTCGTACACACTCACAAACATTGTCGGCAAGCAGCAGTGTTTGTAAAGAGTTTGCGGAAAGAATTGCTGGAACACAAAACGGGCTGTAACTCGGAAACAAAGCGACTTCGGGCATATGTTTATATAAACTTTTTTCATTGTTTTCAGGTCCTGAATCCATCCTGAAAATGCGTCCCACATGTTATGAAACACCCTGTATATGTTTTATTGAGAAAATATTGATTTAAAGAGGAAAGCAATGACACAGAACCCCTCAGAATTCAATCAATTGAAGCAAAGAACGGGTTGAAAAGTTGCTCCTGCGCCTTATATAAATTTGGGGGTGGAAAATTTGATAATTTGGAGTCCAGCCCTTGTGAGGCGGTTCTGTAGGTCTCTGCGCCTATTAGTATGCATTTTGCCAATCATGGGTGTGAAATTACTTGATTTTGAACCCATGATTGGCATGGAATTAAGGCGAGTATTTTAGTGGGGGATCCAATGAAAGACTTTAAGAAGCTTTGCTTGGAAGGGTGTGGTTTAAAGTAAAATTAAGCTTCAATAAGGAATTTTATGGCTCGGGGAAGTGTTTTTGACAAAATTTATAAAGGGTAATAAAGTAGTTGGATTGGTTTGATATTTATGCTGCATAAAAGGATAATAATAGGAAGGGAGTCGATTGACATATGATAAGTGATAATTAACCTAGAATTATGATAGTTATAATGGAAACTCGTTAATCAATAAATAACACTGGGCAACACGTATTTTACTGAATGATATCTGACACTTGATTCTAGGTAATTTGGGTGCGCTGAATACGAATTTCAACTCGGTTTGGCTCTATCAGGTCCTGATTCTTGTCGACAGACTATGTGCCATTTTCCAGATTTTCCAGATTTTTCAAATTAGGACTAAAAAATTAAGTCATGTGTTAAATTTTTTTTTAAAGTTTCATGAATACAAGCAGTTCAAACTATAGTAAAATTACATTATAACGATAGAAATGACTTAAAATAAAAAAACAAACAGATATGAAGCTTTCACTGTGGCAAAAATTTTCTTTTGTAAGACTTTCTAGCGTATTTGCTTGTTGATGGCAGGTCTCTTTTCAAGCACCAGCAGTAATCAGCCATCATGTGGGAATCCCAGCGGCCTTGGTACCGTTCCTCCATAATTTTGATATCTTGGTGGAATCTCTCCCCTTGTAAGTCACTTACATCACCTAAATTACTTGGAAATTGGTCAAGATGGCTATTCAAAAAATGCATTTTTATGCTCATATTGCAACCTAACTCTTTGTAGTCCCTTAAAAGTTTTTTTACGATTTCTTCGTAGTTATCTGCCCTATAATTGCCTAAAAAGTTTTCTATCAAGTCCACGAATGAGAACCAGCCATTTTTTTCGCGTTCATTCATGACATTAGGAAAATTGCTGTCTTTAATCATTGTTCTTATTTGTGGACCGTCGAAAATTCCCGCCTTGATTTTTTCATAACTTAAACTTGGAAATTTTGAAGTTATGTATTTGAAACACTCGCCATTCGTATCTAAAGCTTTTACATATTGTTTAATGAGGCCTAGTTTTATATGCAGAGGAGGAAATATGATTTTATCTCTGCTCACTAAAGGTGGATTAATTACGTTTTTTTCTCCGACAGTAAGTGATGTTCGTGCTGGCCAGATTTGTTTGAAATAATGTTCTTCCTTGGCTCTGCTGTCCCATAAGCAAAGGAAGCAGGGATATTTAGTATACCCTCCTTGTTGTCCTAGCAGAAAATTAACCATTTTTAAGTCAACACATATGATCCACTCGTGCTCCCTATATTTGATAAGATTTAAAACCTTTTCTATATGTTCATACTTTTCTTTTAATTTTGTTGAGTGCCCAATCGGTATCGAGCCGTATAGATTGCCATTATGCAACAACACACACTTAAGACTTCTTTTCGAACTGTCTAAAAACAAGCGCCAATCATTTGCATCGTAAGACTCAACCCCCATCTTCTTTAACAAACCAACTATGTCGCAGCAATATACTAAACTATCCTCTGTTCTAAAATATTTAACAAGTTCTTCTTCTCTTTTTCTGTAAAATGAAATGTATGTGTTTGAAGTAAGCAAGTTTTTCTCTTTAAGTCTTGAAGCTAAAATTTCCGCAGCCTTTTTTGGCAAATTTAGATCCCTTACAAGATCATTCAACTCGGCCTGGTTAAACTTTTGTGGATCGTTTTGACTTTCAAATACGCTGGGGTCAAAATCGGTGTCTGACTCCTCAAAGTGCATAACAATATTTTCAGGAACATCTTCAACTAATTCTTGAGTTGGCAGACCCTTAAATTTTGGAATGGGGATCTCATTTGAATGTAGCACAGGTCGTATCGCGGTGTCGAAATTTGGGTACTCGATACAATGTTTATTTTTCTTAGTGAAGCCCGAAGTCTTGACAAAGCAAAGGTAGCAATTGGTCTCGTGGTTAGTAGGCTCTCGCCACACCTGATATGGAAAAAAATTTGTAAAGCGTTAACAAAAGCGACGAGAGACTTGTTTTTATGAATTTTATCAAAAGTTATCACCCAAACATTTAACATTTCTATGTGTTTCAACCTTATGCAATATTTGAGATTCTTATAAACATTTTCTGTAAAATTTTTGTTTATGTACCTAAGTTACAATTACATTTAGGTAAGTTACAGTATACTAGTGATTAAATTACGTAGTTTTATGAAATCATAAACTTACCATCGGAACTCCAAAAGGTATTTTTGAATCCGAACCCTTCGTCCAATGTCGCAGTCTTTCAATGCATATAGTGCAGGCTTTATGTGGAGCCCACGATTTATCTTGGTCCCCCAGTTTTATGCCAAAATAAGCTAAGCTCTTTTTACGAAGTCAGTTATATTTGCTCGTTGATGTGGAAGTGTAAAATTTCCACATATATAACAGAAGGAATCAGGGTTGTTTTTGCATTTGAACTTTCTAGTGCTTGATGACATATTGCTTGATTGTTCTGCCAATTTGTAAAGGTATTTAAAGCCCTTAATTCATATAAATTTAAGAAAATCTGAAATATAAACACAAAAATTAGTTTAAATAGGTACTTATTATGAAATAGGTACTTATTATGAAATAGGTACTTAAAATCTATGAAATTAAACTAGAAACACGGATGAGTAGGTACAATATAAATTACGTCTAATTAAATCAACTATATTAAATCACGATGACAAAATTACTCACTAAATCATATGCCAATTCAAAATTATGTTAATGCCCAAACTTAATTAACTAACTCGACTGATTGAATTGACTGATTGAATTGACTGATTGAATTGACTGATTGAATTGACTGATTGAATTGACTGATTGAATTGACTGATTGAATTGACTGATTGAATTGACTGATTAACTCTGGAAACGAGTCGCTTTTATATATTTTAGTTGTCCCTCTAGAATACTCTACAGAGAACAGGAACGCTCGAGAAAATTTTAGAATTCTATGATATTTTTAGCTTAATTTACTAATATTAAAATGGGTTAAAAATGACAAAATTAAAAATATTTTTAGGGTGTTACATATAAAAATATACATAATACAACAATACCATAACAATAGGTACAAATACCTAGATAAAAACCTAGTTGCATAATGTGTAACTGCAAAAAGACTTAGCGAGTATTGAGAAAAAAACCTTTTTATGAATACGACGAAAGAGGAGGGGTGTTGAGCAAAATCAGGACCTGATAGAGCAAAACCGAGTAAAAATTCGTGCTCAGCGCACCCAAATTACCTAGAACTAACTGTCAAATCTAATTCAATAGACAAAAATTTGAAATTTGTTCCCCAGTGTAATTAATCAAATGAATGTTTTTATGATGAAGTACATCTTTTCAGTGCTGGCGCTGCACTGAGTCATGATTCATTGCTCTCGAATGACGCAGCACCGTAGGGAAGAAGAAGGAAGGAATTTATATGATTTGTAGTGAGTACTACATGACTATGTGCTTGCCACATACGGTGAACAAAAAATCTATGAGCCCTCAATGATGACGCTAATTTTGAGGCCCGTGATTAGAGGTATATATACAGGGCGTCCCAAAAAAATGTATACACACTTTAAATACTTATAAAGGTAGTGTTTATTAAAATACATTTCATTTTCAAAATGTAATAGAATCTACAGACATTATTTAATTGTTTTGTCAACGCCTGTTTTCAAACTGACGTCCGTTCTGGTCCAGGCACTGCTGATAACGCGAAGCAATGGAATCGCAAACATCACGAAACATTTCGTTTGGTATTTGTGTGCATTCTCGTTCAATGGCTGCTCTCAATTCAGCGACTGTTGCAGGTTTTATAGCGTAGACTTTGCCTTTTAAGTATCCCCATAAAAAAAAGTCTAGTGGTGTGAGGTCTGGTGAACGCGGAGGGTATTCTACGAAACCCCTTCGTCCAATCCACATCCACATCGTGCCAAGTACCACTCGCAATACTCCACTCTTCGGTCCGGATCATCTTCATTAATAGCATGGACTAATCTTGGAATGTAACTTTTCCATTGACAGCGCTTCAAAATGCGTTGGACAGACGATTCTGAAATTCCTACCTCACGACTCGCTTGCCGCACAGATTTTCTTGGACTTTGGTGATACGTTTCCAGTACTCTTTCTTGCTTTGTGGGGCTTGTCGATGTCCGTGGTCTTCCGGAACGCTTCTTGTGGACATTCTGAACAGGTCCATCGGCTTCAAACTTATCTCTAATTCGAGTGATGGTAAGTCGCGTTGGTGGATCTGTTTGAAACTCCCTCCTAAACTGTCTTTGCACTTCAACTGCGTTTTCACACTTCCAGTAGCATTTTAGAATGAATTTCCTTTGTTCAAAGCTTAGTCTGACTGCCATTATTAATTCTAATGGGTTTAACTTGGAAAGAAAGAAACATCAATTGAGCTATCAGCTGTTAAAGTGTGTATACATGTTTTTGGGACGCCCTGTGTATATATATATATATATATATATATATATATATATATATATATATATATATATATATATATATATATATATATATATATATATATATATATATATATTCGTCATGGACGAACTTATTTGTAACATGGAATCGTGGACCACGTGACATTGCCTTCCCTTCTGAGGAAGTTTGGTGTTTAAGTTTGAAATTAATGCTAAAGGAAATTGCAGGATTATAGTAAATGAAGCTAAGCTAACTACAATTAAACAAACCTCTTACTGGGAACAACAACTAATTAGAGGCCGAGGTTAATAGGGCAGTCCGTCCGAGGCTTCTTCAGAATGTGATGTCTTTAGCAGGGGAATCGGCACTTCCAACACGGTCGATACTTGAGAAAGAGAACGACGAAGATTAGTGGGTAATGGAAGCGTTGAAATAGGTGAGAAGCTTGAAATGGAAGAAGATATGGCAATTTTCTTGGAGAGTTGTACTCAAGCGATCTAAGTGTTGATCCCAAAGAGGATACTGTAGTTTGGAGAAGGTAAATATTTACAGGATAAAGGGTTAGACTAAGGATAGGAATCAGCTAAGGGTCAGTTATAGAGGATGTAAGGTTGAATGTGGTGTTGTGGAAGAGTCTTTTTGGGCAACGATTACATGGTGAAATAACTTGTTGTTTGGAGTACTTTCGGTATTGGGTTTGAACCCTTTAACGAATTTCTCGTTTAAGACACCATCGTATCTCTTCGAAGCTTTGAAAAGAACAACGAACCAAGGCTTCATCATAGCTCGGGATCTCGTGGGGTTCCATCTCGAATTCGGTCGAAGGATTTGGGAGATCGTACGGGAATTTCGTGTTATAATGATGCAATTTAAAGTGGCGGGGTGTCGTTGATTAGTTGGGTATAGCTTATAGGTGTTATTAATTGTCCACTGAACCATAGGTAGAACCAGAGGCGGATTTAGGAGGAGCGAGGGGGGCGATCGCCCCCAAACCATGAGGCCTCTAAACCTTAAATAAAGAAAGTGAAAGAAAGGAGATCGGAAACATAAAGAAGAGTGAAGCATCCTATAAAAATAATCGCTGTTGCAAAAAGAGTGCATAGAGGGGCACATTGATGTTGAAAAGTGAGTCATTTAATATATACTTTCCTTTAATTGTCCCTAGTGATGATGCTTAATAAAATAGTAATGTGATTGTTGTTGCGCTAATTTTATGCCAAACTGGAGCTTACTGTCATCTTAAGGAATTGACTTCTTTGACCAAAAACAGATACCGTCCTGCTTTCTTTATAGGCAGAACGAATATGTGATAATCGTTGGCAATTCTATCATACCAGTTGCTTGGCACTGTATCAAAATCTCAGGTTTTGGAAGGTGACCGCCCTCACCGAAATTGTGCTCTGGATTCGCCCCTGGGTGGAATACTCGTCACAATTTCGTTGGTCGGCATCCACTTAATGTCGTAGAACGCTGAGAAGCTTCTCGTTCTGTCTTTCAACCAGACGATTTGTGGCGGGATGGTATGGCGTTTATGCACTTTCCGGATGTGAAGGCGTTTACATAAATTACTAGACATCGCAGAGTTAAATTCCCGTTCGTTGTCCGAAAATAAAACAGATGGTGTATTGTGTATTACTCGTTCGAGTAAACATTTTGCGACTATTTCGGAAGTGTGTGCTGGAATGGGCATTATCTCGTTGTACCTGGTGAGATAATCAGTGAAGACAATTATATGCAGATTTACAGCGCGACTTTGAGGGAAAGACCCAAGTACATCCATACCTACACCAATGTCTAGTAGGAACGGGGTACTGAATCATATGTCCTTCTTGTGCCGTGCACAAGAAGGTCATAGTTTAGTGTTCTGTCACCCTGGTGCGCATCATCGAAAAGTGGTATCGCGCCTTAACAAATTTTAAAGTTCCTTCAATTCCAGGATGTCCAACACAAACACTCGCATGGCAGAGTTTTATTGCCACATCTTGAAGACTTTCGGGAATTTCTACCACATAATAACCAGGCGATGTCTGGTAATACAGACTCTGGTCTCGAATGGAATGTTGCTGGTCGAGGGCCGAATTAGGCAATGTTGCCAGTCGGTGAATTAATCCAGCGATGGAGAGTATTTACGTTGTGCAATGAAGAGATCGTTTCTAACTCTGGAGAAAAATCTTGGACGGTTAGAATCCATCGCACCAAACGTCCCTCAAATAATTTCTTAGAAAATTTCGAGTTTAACAGATCATGATCCGTTTTCACATTGATCTTATAACCAACAATGATCTTTTTGAATTTCTTCAGGGCCAACACAATAGATAAGGCGTCTCGTTCGGTCCTTAAATAATTTCGTTCGGGTTTTGAGAGTAAGCGGATGGTGTAAGCTACAGGCAATTCGGTGCCATTTACTTCTTGGAACAATCCACAGTCACATACATCCGTGGCCAGTATGAACGTTTTGTCATAGTTGGAAAACTGAAGAATAGGCTCTTGCAGGAATTTATGGCGGAGGGTAGCAAGTGCATTTTGCTGTTCAGTATTCCAAACAAAAGGGACTTTAGTTTTAAATAAATCAGTTAGTAAAGCAGCTATGTCCGAAAATTTAGGAATAAAACTGCGATAAAATCTGATAAACCCTATAAAAGACAAACCCTATAAACCCTTCATTCCCTGACGAGGTATAGTGTTGAATACACGAAAGGCCTTAGAATCGCTTTTCATTTTTCTTGTGGGTCTACGTCATCTCTCTCTCTCTCTCTCTCTCTCTCTCTCTCTCTCTCTCTCTCTCTCTGATGATGATAATAATAATGATAATGTTTACTGGCAGGAGACAAATCCTATAAAGAACAGTACAGTATCCATCAAAGTAACGATATAGCTAATTAAACAATAAATTTAAAATTAAAATGAACTACGGTAATACAGAAATAACAGTAATACCCGTAATGAAACGAGAAATAATACAATTAGTGATAACAGCTTCCCAAAGGTTTTACTAAAAGAATAAATAAATAAAACGTACATGTAACAAAAAACTATTGCAGGAGTTAAGTGGAGCTATAGACAACCACTTTCATACCGAGAGGTCCACAGTTTAGAAGACACAAAGCAGGACTGACGAATAGCTTGGACAGTCGGATTGTCTGAGTTGTTAATTCTTCGCATTAGACTGTATTGGGCACGTTTTGTTACTTCAGGGATGCTGGGAACGTTGTGGTTAGTGGACATTTGAGAGGCTCAGCATCTTGGAGGTAGCTTATGCAGCACGATCTGTTGTAAAACAAATAGGGGGTTCTGCAGGAACCTCTTTTATAATTAACCCAGAGTTGCTGCCCATAAATATTAGTGCAGAAAGTACGAAAAAAAGAGTGTTTTTGGCTTCGTTTGCACAGAATTTGAAGTTCCTTATAATCATGTTTGCCTTAGCACAGTAACTTCGATATTGTTTCCGTATGTCTAAGTTGTAACTTAAAGAGCTAGTGACAATCTAACCCAGATACTTAAATTTTTGCACCTGCTGTATTGTTTTATTTCTCATTTTGAAAATAATATTAGCTGTTTGGTTTGAGCTTTTACGATGGAATTGCATTACCTTAGTTTTAGTAACATTAAACTTAATGTCATCGTTCTGTGAATATGATTCGCAAATTTTTATAAAATGATCCAGACCTTTAACCGAAGGGCTTATTAACACCATATCATCGGCAAAGATCAAGTTATTTATCCTCACGTTATCTATGCAAGAGCTTACTCTTGCCTCATTAAGAGAAGTAATTAATCCATAAATATACGAATTAAACAAAACAGGAGAGAGCAAGGATCCTTGTCTAACTCCGCATGATGAACCAAAACATTCAGACAATACATTGCCTCATCTAACAATAAAAGTTTGGTGTGTGTGTGCTAAAGTTTCAATAAATTTAAAACATATGGTAGAACATTCCTGTCTTCTAATTTTTTAAACGGAATATTGTGATTCACCCAATCCTATGTTTCGCTTATACCCCAAAAAACGACTATAAATAGTTGAATTAATGACAGTATATTTAAATGCACTCTCCTTCAAAACAAAAATACACAGGTCAGTTGAATGTGACCTTTAAAAAACAAACTGATTAGATGTCCATGAATAATCATTTAGTCGGCGCAGCAAAAGTTTCTCAAGTAATTTTGAGAAGCAGGAGGCAACAGCAATAGGCCTATAGTGCCCCATATTTATTTTTGACAAGGGGTGTGATGTAAACCTCATAAACTCCGCAGGAATATAACTGTGAGCAAGCATGGCTGAGAACAGTAATGAGATATGAAGACTAATCACATCATTAGCATACTTTAAATATTCATTCGACAAGTCCCTGGTGAGACACCTGTCTTTAGTTCTTTAATCAGACTCGTAATTTCAGGCACTGAAGTTCCTGTATTTTCACTTCCCCCCTCTTAATGACGTTCCATTTCAGCCAACAGTAAAAACGCTGTTAAGGATGTCTGAGTACTTCGTTCTCCATAACTTAGTTATTTCTACCTTCCAGACACCCATCAATTGTTGACAGGATGGCATTTTTAGCACCTGTTTCTTTTTCATATATATATATATATATATATATATATATATATATATATATATATATATATATATATATATATATATATATTATATATAATATATATATATATATATAGGGATGAATTTCACAATTAAACACGTGAAATGAATGAATGATGCAAACCCCAAGGAAAAGAAAAAATGATTCCAAGGCCTTTCGTGTATTCAGAAGTACACCTCGTGTGCTTCTGAATACACGAAAAGCCTTGGAATCATTTTCCTTTTTCCTTGTGGATTTGCATTTTATATATATATATATATATATATACACACACAGAGTGTGTCATAACATGTGGGACGCACTTTCAGGATGGATTCAGGACCTGAAACAATGAAAAAAAAATTATATAAACATATGCCCGAAATCGTTTTGTTTCCGAGTTACAGCCGGTTATGTGTTCCAACAAGTATCCGCCTTACCTTTAAAGGAAGTGCTCAAAATGACCACCTTGCGCTTGAATACACGCCTGAACACGCCTCGTCATAGACTCCCTGACGCGTTCAACATTCCAGGTATTACTCGGATTTTCTGGCATCCTTGTTCTACACGTTGGCGAAGCACTTCAACGTTCTCGATGGATGTCACGTAAACGATGGATTTCAGATGACCCCACAGGTAAAAATCGAGTGGATTCAGGTCCGGGGAGCGAGCAGGCCACGCAATGGGTCCTCCACGGCCTATCCATTTATCAGGGGAATGGTCATCCAAATAGTCTCTGGCTACTCGACTAAAATGAGGCGGAGCGCCGTCATGCATAAACCACATACGACGTCGGACACCAAGAGGAACTTCATCTAGTAAATCGCTTAAATCATTCCTTAAAAAATTGGAATAGGATTCTCTTCTTAATCTTCCAGGCAAAATAAAAGGGCCAATTAAGTTGTCGGCAAAACGTCCTGCCCATACATTGATACTAAATTGTTGTTGGTGCCTTGACTGGATGATGGCATGCGGATTCTCTTCGGCCCAGTGATGAGTGTTGTGAAAATTGATCACGCCACTTCTTGTGAAGGCAGCCTCATCAGAAAACAACACGGAGGATAGAAAAGAGGATCGCGAGCACACTGTTGAAGGAACCAAGTACAAAAACCTCTCGTGGTGGGAAATCAGCTTCAGTAAGGCCTTGTACTTTCTGAATGTGATATGGATAAAGCTGTTGTTCCCGTAAATTTCTCCACACAGTTGTGTATTTTACACCCTCTGCTGCTGCTATCCTTCGGGTGCTGACACCAGGATGTTCCTAAACGCGATTCAGGACCCGCTCCTCCAACTCAACAGTTCTGGCGCTAATTGGTTTACCACCATCTGAAACTCGCTTGTTGAATGATCCTGTATCACCAAGACGCTCGTCTATTCTCTGAAAGGTCTTCTTATCTGGCAGACGGCGATTCGGAAACCTTTCCGCATACAGACGTCTTGCTGCGGCCGCATTACACTCGGCAAGTCCATACATGAGATGAATGTCTGTCATTTCTCTGTTTGAATAAGCCTCCATTCTCACTTCAAATGTACATTATCACTGAATAGCACGAAAACTTTTAAGTTTTTTTCACTGGACTGCATTTATTCACGGTAAGAATTTACGAATACGAACAGTGAAACACCGCGATGCACCTCTCACTGACTGATGGCTCTACAGTCAACGACATTGAAACATGTCATAGAGTGTACGAAACATTACAATCGGCAAGGCCATACATGAAATAAGTCTCGTACACACTCACAAACATTGTCGGCAAGCAGTGTTTGTAAAGAGTTTGCGGAAAGAATTGCTGGAACACAAAACGGGCTGTAACTCGGAAACAAAGCGATTTCGGGCATATATTTATATAAACTTTTTTCATTGTTTTCAGGTCCTGAATCCATCCTGAAAGTGCGTCTCACATGTTATGAAACACCCTGTATATATATAAATATATAAATGCATGTATGAATATATGAATGAATCGATGAATAATATATATATATATATACTTTAAACGGAAAGTATTTAGCACCGCTTCCCTATTAAAACTTGTACGATCTGATTTCATGAAAAATTTAATGTTTCACTTTGAATATTTTAGCTTTAAATGGCTCGCTGACATAAAGCAATTGTGAGAAAACGAAAAACTTTTCCCATCTCATTATAACTCGCTTTTAATTATTATAATGAGTCTTTCTTTTTAAGAAAGTTAAATTAATTTTATATCAAAGATAAAGCGAGGTTAAACGCTTGATACAAAGAAAAGGGAGTCAGCTTGGACAAGCTTGGGGTAAGAGCGCATTAATGGAACGTACAGTACACCGTGTGTTCGTACAAAAGGGGAGTTCGCTCGTGTCTAGAAAATGTTCGGTCGTTTATTTACTGCTGGGTTCTTGATCTCCATTTTGTCATCTACTTCTGACGGGAGATGCGTCCGCTTGTCGCTTCTCTTTCGTTTCATTTACAAAATAACCCGACTGTAATCGCTGACAGTGCCAAACATGTCAACCTCGTTAACGCCTTTGTCACTGCCAAATTCTTCACACTTCACAAAAGGGAGATAGAAGTGTTTGTGTGCGCTTTTTTTTGAAAAAAATGGTGAAAAGGAAATTTTTTTTTTTTTTTACTTTTTCGTATGTAATTCTTTGCGTAGAAATCGATTTTCATGTTAATTTTAGTAAATTGAAATAATTACATTTTCCAGACGAAAATAAAAATGGCAGGTACCTGCCAAGGTAAATTGAAATATATACGGGAAAAAACAATTAGTTATCGGTTTTTCTTCAACTATTCAGAGATATATTTAAGAACCAAAAAGTAAGTTACGAGTATATAGAAATTTCAAGGTAACTCGTAGGAAAAAAACAACTTTTAGGGTGAACTACACAAATTTTCCGGATAGCGGAACAAAGGCGATCTGCACAATGTCGACATTTATAATATAGAGAGATTTTCAGCAAAAATTTACGGGAAAATATTAAAAACGGATAAAAAAGTTGGGGGGGGGGGGGGTAAAAAGCGGGGCAAGGTCACATTATTTCTGGAAACTTCATGTTCAAAGCAAAATATCTGAAAATACAATCTTTATTTGGAAAAAAATGCTTTATGAGTTTTTAAATATATTGTATAAAGATGGTCAGGCGGGGGACTCAGCAGCTGGCACTGGGGGAGAGGTATATATACTGTATATATATAGAAGAGTGATGCAACAAAAAAAACATTTATAACTTCAAAGGTTTTTATCTAATTAGATTGAAACTTTGTATAAATACTCGACAAATACACACAGAAAAACGGTGAAAATTTTCTCTAAATGGGTTTGTTGGTAAAAAAATTTGTCAGCAATACCTTCATCCCTCTTAACTCCTTGACAGTGCCCAAATCTTTCGTAGTACAAAAAGATAATTGATGTAATAGTTTTCAATATCCTTTATTTGTTTATGGACTAGTTACCTTCACCTATACACCTAAATAAACCTTATTTTGAATTAGAAAACTTTTGTTAAAATATAATTAATAATTACGTACACTGCAAATTCTGAGTAATTCCTGCGGTACTACTAACGAGGTATCAAAAATAAAACCATGAAAACTTTGCCATTTCTTAATTATGTCACTTTTAAAACTAGTCAGTCAAAAGGGCCAAAAACTGGCACAGCGTTCAGGACAACTAATGCGACCCATTGCGTTAACTTTTGTGTTATTATTATTATTACTAGCATCATCGGGGTTCGAAACCCCGACTTCAGTGTCTTCACTTCGCTATACACAGAAAACAGACGTCCCACAACCTTCCCTACATAGAAATATTATCTTCTATTGTCTCAAATCATTCAAAAAAGAAGTTTTAAATGCCATTTCTTCTATCTGAAGAAGTTATGTATCATTAAAAGATACTCAAAAGAAGGAAAAACTTCCTCTAGAATAAACCCTCAAAAAGAAGTTATAAGTTTTAAATTTAAAAAGTTTTATTTTGAGTCTAGCTTACATGGAAACGGGGTTACCCACTGAGCTACGGGTAAAAGCTTCTTTTTAGCAAATATAGATTGTAATGAGTAAAAATAAAATCATTAATAGAGTTTACACTTTTCTCTGACGTAAGACAAATTAAAATTTCATTATAACGTTTTACTTCCATTATTTTAGGGAATTCAATAAACTGATTTTAACTTACGAGTTTATTTACCACTCTGGTGTTTGCAGTCATGTTTTTCTCCGAAAATCATGACTGTATTTTTAATTAATAAAAATAAAAATATTGTCGTTAATCGAAATATGAAAATAAAGCTTTTCTCCGTAAACAAAGGAACGGATTACTATATATATATATATATATATATATATATATATATATATATATATATATATATGAAAAATTATTTCACGAAAGTGACACGTGAAAAATATTTATGATGAATAAACCACGAAGGGAAAAGAAACACAAAGGGGTGCTCAAGCGCTTTCGTCTAATGACATCCTCAGGATTGTAATGATGTAATAGTGTTCCTGAGGATGTCATTAGACGAACGCGCTTGAGCACCCCTTTGTGTTTCTTTTCCCTTCGTGGTTTATTATATATATAATATATATATATATATATATATATATATATACACACACTAGAATAGCCGCTACGAATTGCGTAACAAAAGAAAAAAAAAACATAACCTAGGGCAGGGGTGGGCAACCTTTTTAAGTGAGCGTCCCAAAATCGTCAAATCTTTGATGCAAAAGTTAATCTTTACCATTTTTTAGCAGAAAACATTAAGTTAAAATATAAAACTCAGCGAAGAATTTGGATATTTATTTATTTTAATTTTTTTTAAGGTGAGCCCGGGGAATCGCTTGCCGGAAAAAAGTCGTTGGCGTGCCACGTTTGGCACGCGTGCCAAGGGTTGCCCACGCCTGACCTAGGGGAAGACTGGGAGGAACGAGTGTGTTGCTAAAACCTTCCCTGGTTCTCTCTTAATATGTACGAAGGGTGATCAAAAAGGTCTCGGCCAGACAATGAAACACGAGTCAAGTTGATAGTTTTTAATATTATTTTTCTACATAGTCTCCTTTTAGGGATATATACTTGATCCAGCGTTTTTCCAGCTTCTGGATAACTTTCAAAAAGAAGTATTCATTTTGGTCCTCTAACCAGGCATTTACAGCTGACAAGACTTCATCATCGTCCAAAAATTCTGTCCACGGAGGTGTTTTTTTAATTTGGGAAACAGATAGAAATCACTGGGAACTAGGTCTGACGAATATGGAGGGTGATCAAGCAATTCGAAGCCTATTCTCTGATGGCAGCCATTGCAACTGCAGACTTGTGAGCAGGAGTTGGTGAAGTTGGTGGAGTTGGTGAAGACGGGTGTTTCCAAGACACGCTTTGTTGTTTTGACTCTGGATCGAAATGATGAATCCATGTTTCATCCATAGTAATAAACCTAGATACAAATTTTTCTGGATCTTGCTGGAAAAGGTCCAAACATTGTCTTAAAATTTGAACTCGAGTTCTCTTCTGGTTGTCAGTCAACATTCGTGGCACCCATCTTGCAGACATTTTTTTAAGCGTTAATTTATCTCTTAATATTGAATGTGTGTCGCCAAATGAAATGCCGACATTCTCAGCTATAAATCACACACTAAGTCGGCGATTATTCATGACAAAATCATTGACTTTTTGGACATTTTCTTCAGAAGGTGATGTCGATGGCCGTCCAGACCGTTCATCATCTTTGATCGACGTGTTGCCCCGTTTGAATTCCGCACACCACTTTTTAACAGTAGAATAAGATGGGGCAGAGTCTCCTAATGCGTGCTGCGTATCTTCAAAAACGTTTTGGGGAGTCATTTTCTTCATAGAGAGATATTTAATGACGGCGAATATTTCAAATTTGTCCATTTTCATAAAGTTTATCACATTACTTCACATTACAACATGTAAAACAAAAATTATTTTTATTAGCGTTGTTATATTTTACACACTTATTTAATAATAGTTGTACTAGATATGGTGTGAATTTGATCTCAAAATAGCATTATAGCTAGGTCAGGCCGAGAACTTTTTGATCATCCCTCGTATACTAAATTTGGTGCAGATTACCCTGGATATTTAGGCATATATAAACGAACAGACATCATCATCATCATCATCATCCCCTACACACACACACACACACACACACACACATATATATATATATATATATATATATATATATATATATATATATATATATATAGTCAGTCATGAGGGCCACAAACTGACACCGCGTTCAGGCCAACTCCTGCGGTTCATTTTTTTAACCCCTGTATTACTGTTACGAGTATCATCGAGATTCGAACCCTCGACCTCTGTGTCTTCACTTATAGGGAAATGGTGTTGCTCACTGAACTTCAGACGCTGTCTACATACGAGTACATAAATAAATAAATATATATATATATATATATATATATATAATATATATTATATATATATATATATATATATATATATATATACACACGGTAGCGTAAAAGTCGTGCATCATAGGAATTGTCAGTGTTGACTATAATATATTATTTTTTTTCTTTTAGGTAAGGGATGGCTGCGAAATTAACAATAGACGAGAGGGTGAGCTTGGTTTTAATGCATGGAATACCAGGTACAACAAATCGATGAATCGGTACAGAATTTAAATTCTGTACCGATTCATTGATTTGTTGTACCTGGTATTCCATACATTAAAACCAAGCTCACCTTCTCGTCTATTGTTAATATCGCAGCCATCCCCTACATAAAAGAAAAAAATAATATATTATAATCACCACTGAAAATTCCTATGATGCACGACTTTTGCGCCATACTATATATTTTTGCAATACAGTATATTTTACAGTGTCGCGTAAGTCATTAAATTTCTTTAAAATTTGCATTTACATGAGACAAAGTATATAATTTAATTTTGAAGCGAGACAATCCAAATGTGTTCAATATACATACATTAATACTTCAACATCCTCATAATAAATTAGATCGGACGAAATAGAACAACAAAGAGTTCGGAAATGGAAGAAGATATGGCAAAGAAACAGAGAGAGAGAGAGAGAGAGAGAGAGAAAGAAAGAGAATGGAACGGTTGCTATAGTAACCCATTACGCAGCTATCGCACTTATAAAAACGTTAAAAATGAATACTGTGATTAAAAGTAAACATTTAATATGAATCTATAGTTAGTCTCGTTTTAAAGTGAAATGGTTGTCAGACACGAATGTCGCCTCTGTAGGATACATCTGATTTTATGAATAGAAGCTGAATTTGTAACAATTCCAAGGATTATAATAAACGAAATTCCGCTCATAGTTTTAAATGATTTACTTTGTAAAATGGTAAATTATCAACTCATTTTCGATAAGTAGATTAAAACTGAACGCTATACGTATAATGAAACTGCTTATAAGTAGTTTCTATAATAATTAGTAAGTCATCAAAACCAGTTGAAGAAATAGAATTATTTGAGTTATTTTCACCGTCTTACCCTCACCGGGTATAACTAGTGAATACGGCATGCGCATTACTTTCAGAAATTATTTTGGGAGAGATGAAAGAAAAATATGTTTAGTGACGTTTGAGATGGACGGGATATATTCGTGCCTTCAGTTAATTATACGCTCTACTACCTCTATATTTCTACAAAATCATAATATTAATATAATTTTTAATTTATTAGTGTCTATTATATCTTTTATTTAGAAGCCGAACTTGAGCTAATAAATTTAAGGCAAAGGTTTATCCAATACCCTGAAAATGACAAGCGGACGCCATTTCTGAAAAGCGATAAAAGAATTCGATTTTCTACAACAGTTCTATAAAATGTTCAAAATAATATATTTTATTTATTAATTTCTACACCACCATATTGATTTAACTTCATTTAAAACAAAACTACAACATTTCCTTTGGAATCTGCGATGTATTTATCGTACGACCCCCAACCCCACCCCAACACACACACACACTGTATTGTAGAAATAAAAGCAAAATTAATTTTATATTTCTGGCAAACAATTGCTCCTTAGTTTTTTATGTTGTTGGAAGGAAAATAATCGTATCGTAGTATTGTAACTATCTGGAAAAATATCCCCTTATTTTCCTTTTATTATACTTTTTAAGTCTTTATTTCACGATACAATGGAGCGAATTTTATATATTAAATAAATAAATTTCCAAACTTTTAAAATTAGGTTATATTAAATTCTTATCAAAACAAAATTTATTAAAATGTAATACAAACCTTCCCAAATTGATATGAACGTAAATGTATGATAATTATAACTTAATTTTTTATTCCCTAAGTTTGATGAACAATGACCAAAATCTTTTGACGTCATATCATCAAACTAACGAAATTAAAAGGGTCTTCATAGATTACAAAGAGCAATTAGTATTTTAAACTATAATAAATATAAGTTATTCTCTCTCTCTCTCTCTCTCTCTCTCTCTCTCTCTCTCTCTCTCTCTCTTTATCTATGTATCTATCTATGTACATAAATCAGAGACGAACAATATCATTAAATAAAAGTTACAAATATATCTATTGCGAACGTGTGAAGTATTTTTGTATGTGAACTTTTGAGAAATGATTTTCATCTTATCGACCCAAAAAGGACGCTTTTGTATTCAAACGAGTTTAGTTTAGTTTTATATAAAATATATAAACTAACTTTCTTTCTTCTTTCCTGAAATAATTATAAAAAAAATTACATTATACCCGTACCTATATTCTCAATTACTTGTATTACAGTTACAGGGCTGGGAGCTATTGAAGAATAGGGACCCCAGCCTTCTTTAGTTAGGCTTATAAGGCTAACTAACGAAAATATCACGACCTAACCTAACCAATCGTTAGGTTAACTGTACGCCCTCGACGATTGGTTAGGTTAGGTCATGATATTTTCGTTAGTTATAAAGCTAACTAAATAAGGCTGAGGTCCCTATTCTTCAATAGCTCCCAGGGCTGAATGTAAACAACAAAAACTTAATTTCTTCTCGAAAAATTTGAAGATCTACACGGTGTTCGAAAAGTCCCGTCACCCCCTACAAAATGTACATATTTTAATACCAATTTTATTTTTGTGTGATTAATTGTATTTATATGTGGTAGGCGTAATTTAAGAAACAAGTCACTAGCAACAATTACTTTAATTACAGTAAATACAGTTACTAATTACAGTTACTAATCAAGAATATCTGTGTGTGCACCATCATTTTCACGACGGGCGGTATGGTTTCATGCCGAGATCTTTTGTCATGTGATCTCTCATTGTGAACAGAGGGACTGCAAGTTCTTGTGATCGTTTCCGAAGTGATTTTTTTCAGTGAATGAGCCACCGATGCAATCACGCCTTCACATTGTTCTGCTCGCGTTGTTGGTCTTCCCGACCGTGGTCTGTCCTTGATGAAGCCAGTTTCAAACAGCTTTTTCTCCCAGCGTAATACCGTCTTGTTGTGGTGGTCCAGCCTTAATGAATCTTGTGTTGAAATCATTATGGATATCACGCATCGTTTTGCCAGTATGTGACCTTTCATGAGTCCATGTGCTCATCACTATCCTTTCCTCTAGAGTGTAAGTGGACTGGTCTGCCATTGTTCACACACCTCTAATACCTGGAAAAGAAAAAATGTCACTGAATACATATAAATTCACTTAATCACACAAAAATAAAAGTGGTATTACAATTTTTAGGGAATGACGGGACTTTTCGAACACCCTGTACAATGACTAATTTGAGCTGCTCATAAGAATATAATGTTCAACAGGTCTGTTTATAATGTAAGTAGGACAAAAGCCCCCTAGGACAAAAGCCCCCTAGGAAAAACAATAATAAGAGTTTTTTAATCATTATTTTTATTCTTTATTATTTACAGTTTATGAACACTTCTCTGACATGTAAAATATTACATTTATTATATCATAAGATTGCAATAAGGAAAGCATTATAAGTATTATACAGTAGCACACATTAACGCTAATATTTACACAACCATAAAAAATTACATTATAAAAGGATCATCATGCCTTATCTAGGCAAAATCAGCTTTATAAGTATTATACAGTAGCACACATTAACACTTGCATTATAAATTTATAGCTCCTATTTTACAGGAGCACAAAATTATTTGCACAACCATAAAAATGAACATTATAAAAGGAACATCATACCATATCTAGGAAAAATCAAACAAATAAAGCACAATATTAAAAAGTTCATTAAGTGTTAAGGTTCATTTAAAGTTCATTTTACTTCCACCTAATGCTGTTACCTACACCATTCAGAAATTCCTCCAAGGGCTTCGTCTCATTCACACAGTCCAGAAATAGGTTCTTCAAACACTGTTGATGCTCCTCTGTGGCACGTTCCTAACCTAACCTAACCATTCAGGTAGACAAAACAGTGATCAACTAGAGTGAATCAACATACAGGGGTTGGACAAAATAATATGAACACCTTGATAAATGGCGGTTTTTATTCTTAATATGGAGTTGGTCCTCCTTTAGCGGCAATAACAGCTGCAATGCGTCGAGGAATTGATTCATACAGCTTTTGGACAGTGGCTAGAGGAATCCTGAGCCATTCTTCGAGCAAACCCTGCTCCAGTTCCGTCAAAGACGCCGGCGGTGGGAATCGGCTTCTGACCTGCTGCTCCAACTGACACCACAGATGCTCGATAATGTTAAGATCCGGGGATTGTGGAGGCCAATCCAAGCGTTCTACGTCACTAACATGCTCTTCAAACCAGTTTTTAACGACCCCAGCGGTGTGGATTGGTGCATTATCATCCTGGAAGACGGCGCCGCCATTGGGAAACAGCGTTTGGACCATGGGATGGACCTGGTCAGCCAATATTGACAGATAGACCTGGGCGTTAACCCTACCATGCAGTACTACAGCTGGGCCAAGAGTATTCCACGATATTGCTGCCCAAACCATCACAGATCCGCCTCCATGCTTAACGGTTGGGGTCAGGCAGTCGGGGTCATAAGCATCTTTAGGCTGTCTCCAGACGTAAACTCGACCGGAACATGGAAATAGCGTAAAGGAGGATTCGTCGGAGTAGACTACATTCTTCCACGGTCCATTGACCAATTCTTATGGTCATTACACCATTTTCTGCGCCGCTCAATGTTGATGTGCGAAAGGAAGGGTTTGGCAATTGCAGCCCTCCTATGGTATCCAGCTCCATGGAGCTAGCGACGTACAGTTCTGGTCGATACCGGGCTTGCAAGATGCTGGTTAAGCTCTGCAGTCACTTTGGAGCTGTGGTCTTATGGCTTTGTCACAATGCGCTTTAGCACCCGGCGGTCTCGATCACACAGCTTCTTCTTGCGTCCACTATTGCATTTGTCGGTGCTTGTCTTTCCATGGTTTTGGTATGCAGACATGACCATAGAGACAGTTCCTCTGGATACATTGAACATCTGAGCGGTTTTCGTCACCGATGCACCAGCCATCCGCACTCCGACAATTTGCCCTCTTTGGAAGTCTGACAGGTCTTTCATAACTGCTAATCATAATTCACTCAGATCTGTAAAAACAACGTGAGGGTTATAACATGACGTATACACTCTCTGTTACGCATTTAAATAGGTTTGCCAGTCATTTGACCGTTTACTTTGTGTCTGAGCAGTCCGTAAAGATAACCAGTGAAATCGGCGGGTGTTCATATTATTTTGTCCAACCCCTGTAGATAAAGATTATAATATTTGTTTAGGATTACGTCATAGCACACGAACAATAATATAAAAAATGGAGGCTTTTGTCCTACTTTGCACTTTAACTGAGGGTTTTTTGTCCTATTTTGCACTTTAACTGAGGGGCTTTTGTCCTACTTTGCACTTTAACTGACGGGCTTTTGTCCTACTTTGCACTTTAACTGAGGGACTGTTGTCCAGGGGGCTTTTGTCCCAGGGGGCTTTTGTCGGGACCCCGTTTATAACAGACCGGTAAATGTGTAGCAATGATAAGTTTAATTTTTTTTAATTTTTTACCAATTTTTTTTTAACACAGAATAAACAATTGTTAACTAGACTATTTAATTTGCTCCTTAAGGTTTAGGCTTTACTGGGCTCTCAGATTAATTAAAGATAAAACATATCATTTCAAAAGTAGTTATAATTAACTAATACATTCATTAAAAGTAAACTGTATTAATTATTTTAGAATACACAAAACTGACTTATCCCTTTTATTGTATTAATAAACAACTAATTATATTTTTGTAATGATGCGAGGGATATCCCAGCAAAACATGGGACATTTAATAAACGTCACAAACGATTATAAAATACATATATATATAATATATATATATAACGTTTATAACGCCTTCTAAACTCTTATTTCTCGCTGGGATGCCTTTCAATATCTGACTTTAAATTTATATTGAAAATGAATTCAATCATGCATTTTTTACTTGCCACATTTTTCAATTTGCCACACATGTAAAATACGTTAGTAAAATTTCTACTAAAGTGATTATCGAGTGACTATTTTGCTACATTTTAGTTAAAATTATTATCAGGGCTTAAGTATGTCTTTCATTAATCAATACAAAGGTTTATTTTGTTAAGGACATATCATTTCAGTCTTTTGATTTAATCATTGCAAGTAGTGAGAAGTATGTTAATGAAGTTAATTTATGATAATATATAATTTCTAATTTCTAATTTCTAATATATAATTTATAGTCATTTATAATAATTAGTTAGTTCAACTTCAATACAGTGAAAACGAAAACGTGTCAAAATCAGTGAAATGTTGATCGAATGTATGATCACTTAAAAGGTGATCAAAATAACGTGTCAAAGTTATGACAGTCAA